>JAQGAS010000906.1:0-30690 GCA_034686365.1 Pachymerium ferrugineum | reverse complement strand
GAAACCCATACTATTTTTAGACCTTGTCATCCGTTTGTCCCTATCCACACACCTTATCCTACCTTTATTTCTAAGCGGGTATGGAGAGATTATTTACATGGCGGCTATGGGAATCCAACCAAACTTTTAAAAAAATTCGTATTACCGAGGAATTCGTCTTAAGGGTGTTCGTATTTATTAAAGAGGTTCGACCTGTATTACAATCTTAGAGAAAAAACAGCTAACTATAAATTGTGCCAAATAGGCATAGTATCCAGTATAAAGGCGTCATATTAAAAAGAACACTGAATAAAGCAAAACCAAAAAAATAAAAAAAAGTTATACGAATCGTAAAACAATAACCTAAATTAGTTATTAGTGCTAAAAATTTTTTGTGAAACAACTCAGTACAGCAATAACGAAACAAATCTAAAAAAAAAAATTGGGAATCACTACTAAGCAATGTGTACCACACACAGCACTGTGCGGGTCCTTTAGGCAATACATAGTGTACTAGACCAGTGCTTGGACTAGTCTTAATCCTAATTCCAGAAATAAATAGGCGCTTGTCCACGTTTGCAACTGATCTAACTCAAGAACTAAGGTCCTCTAAAATCCTTAACACTCTTTAATTTAGAATCAACTTGTCAAAACGACCATCACCTTAACGTGGGCATAAAGTGAAATACGTATTCACAGACGTCATTAAATCGAAAGAGGAGGGAGGCGTTATTACGATATGGGTACTCTCCAGTCGCACAAGGGTTAACTGTAATTTATCATTACCGTGGCAACAATTTCTTCTTCATTCCTCCCACTCTGAAACGCTAGTGATTAGTGCCCTCGAGGCCAACACCGCCCTATCTTATTAGGTAGAAGAGTTTGAGGCGTCCGTCTTACTGACGAATTGCTCAATATGCTCTGCACAAACTCGCCCAGCCTCTTATCAATAAACTTGGAATTTTTGTTCTCCATCTTAACTAAAATTTTTTTTACCTCTAGTTTTTCTCGCAAAGAAAAAAAAAAAAATTACCATTTCGTGTCACCCATCTTAGAATACGAAGTACCAAAAGAGGTAAAAAATCTTTATCGATTTTTTTTTTTCTGGGGGATTTTAAAGGCGAGTCGTAGGGTCTGGAAGTTTGTCGGAAATGGCGCGAGGGGGAGCAAACAAGGCGTGATACACAACTAAGAAGCAGAGAGAGGGAAAAAAAAGAAGAAAAAACTAAGGTGTAACGAGTTGGGTTGGCGTCCAAATCGTTAGGAATATTGATTTTTTTTCCTTCTTGGCCACAAACATCTAAAATTAAGACCTTTAACGGCGGATCAGATGAGCGATAAAATCCTAAATAGAAAATTTAAATTAAAAAGGGAAAAATGAATTTTCGGTGAAATGGAGTATGAAAATAATTTGCTTTTTTTCCGCTTTCTCTCTCTCTCAATAGGTAACTTCTTTTTAGCCGTAAGGAGGAAAGAAAAGAAAGTCGATTTACTAAGACGTATAATTTAAGAATAAGATTAAAAATTAAAATGATGATGATGATGATGGTTCCGCTTTAATCTGCAAACAGACGAGAAAAGAAAATGGTACTAAAGTAACGGTGCGGTGACACGAGATGGCGCTTTAATGCCACTCCTTTACCTGAAAATAGACATGAAAAAGATCTTTTCACGCAGTTCCATGTCTTGCATTTTTCCAACTAATTATCACGGCTAAATAAACCCGTGCAACATTAAAATGTAATATAAAATAATAATAATAATAGAATATGAGGTAAAAAGTTTACAAGTCAAAATCCTGCACTTGTATATGTACTGTAAACGCGTAATAATATTAAAATTGCAAAACGTCTTTTCTTTTCTTTGCGAGAAAAATTTTCAATTCCAGAGTCAGTCACGCATCAAAATTTTAACATTGTTGCGATTTATTGTGAGCTCGCAACAACTAATTGTTATTTAAATACAAAAGCAATGCTGCTTGATAAGGGTGTCCTTCAGGCAGGTCTAAAGTATCGCAAAATCTCGCCAAAATTACTTCCTATCGTGTTAAGAAAGTGTAATGCCAGATAGCACGTGATCTTACAAACGAAGCGTTAGTTAATAAGCCAGGCGACTCTGAGTAAATAATACAAATTGAATTACCGAGGTTTTCCATGCTCTGGGTGAGCAGTGCCTCAAACGTGTGCAGGCTGTAGCTCTCGGCGTCCATGCCTCGGGCGAGGGTGTTGCGCAGGTGGAGCTCATATTCCATCAGCAATCTACTGGTGGGGGAGTTTGGCGTCGGTGCCGGCCCTCCCGTGCTCGCATCGTCGCCGTTGCCGTTGCTCGAGCTGGGCGTCGTCGCGTACATGTGGTTGTCGAAGAGGACGTTATCTGAGGGCGGTGACTGCTGATCCTCGTCTTCCGTGTCTAAGTACGGCCGACGGCCAGGCGGATGGTCAAGGCTACTTCCGCGCCGAAAACTGATCTCCTGCGCACTCTTACTAGTCGGCACCGAACGTCTCAGACTGGCGTGATAAGGTCGGTAAGGATCGTTGACGGCCTCATGAGGTGAATCAACCGAAGCCATCGGTCGCAACATCCGTTTTAGGGTTGTACTATCCAAACTCAGCCGCTCCAACATGTCGTCCGTGCTCTTGCTTTTTCCGCGTCTTGCGGCCGACGAGACACTACCAATGCCGTTCCGCGTCAGTGGACTTTCACGAACTGATTCCATGTCGCTGTAGTCGATTGACTTTGTTTCTTTGCGTAGAACTCCTCGTCCGGATGGTGGCCCGCTTCCATCTTGTGATGGTTCTCTCTTGAGCAAGTTGACTTCACTTCTCGTCTGTTTCACTCCCATTGATTCGCCTCGTCGGCCGGCCACACCGTCGTACATTCCCATTGATGTGCTTCTGCCCCCCGCTTGTGCGCTTCCATCGTGAGCCAATTTTAAAGGCTCTTCACCGACCCGCGTTTGCACGCGCGGTAAAGTGGCCGCACCTAGCAATGAAAGAATAAGTTTTAATAATCAACTTAATTAATGAACAATAAAAATGACTCACCTGTAACACGTCCCCGGTGTTCGGCCCGCACGCGCTGGAGGTTTTCCTGCGTCATGCACGTGCATTGTGGCTCTCGGATTCGCGAAGGAGAACTAGGCGTGGACAATGGCTTCCGTTTGCTCTTCACCTTCAACATAAAAAATATTTTTAACCCATTATACAAAAATTTATACGGCGGTTATATGTCGTTAACTAATTTTTAACAAATGACTGACTTCCATTTCTAATAAATTACGTCGTCAGAAACGCGTATCATAAGTCATTAGCCGAAAAAAAAGACAAGCGTTGACTTAAAGCGTGCAAAGAGGGTAAAGGGGAAAAACATCGAGTTAATTAAGATGGTGAAATTGCATTAGTAACCCACTAACAAATAAACGAACAACGACGACTTAAGGAGTCAAAGACAAGGCGCCCCGATCGATTACACGCACTACAAAACATAAGACTCCCCGCCATTCATTCGCCTTTAATTAAAACCCCCACCAGGGAAAAATGGAAGGCATCCACTCCGATTTCTTCCATCTCAAGTTGAATTTTCTTTTTAAAAGGACCAAAAGATGGCTTGAAAAATCCCGAATGCGGTCAATGCGTCGTTGGTGTTAGTACACCGAAACCGCAGTGTGAATGCAAATGACGGGGATTGCGGGATCACTTTTCAATCAGAACCCTACACTTCACCTCGAAAAAATTCTCCAATCCCTTTCAATCAATTTTATTTTGGAGGGAAGTAAATATAATAATAAAAATAATTTAATATTTACTGTATTGTTTTTTTCTTTATTCGTTTGTGGGTTTCAGTAAATATTCAAGGTTTTAATCCCATTATTTTGCATGTTTCCCGATCAAATCAATAAATCCTGAACCTTTTTTTAAAAATCAAATGAAACGCTGATTGCCTTGTTTTCTGTTTTACATGGTCTCCTCAACGTGAAGGATAAAAGCTTTTCACCGTTGCACCGTTGCTTAGCCTAGCTTTTTTTGTACTGTTTCTTCCAGCAAAATTGTTACATGATAGGTTTAAAACTGTTATTATTCATTTTATCAACCAATTACATCACTGATGACTTAATAAGCCAGCACTCTAAAAAAATTGAATATGCAAGCAGTGCACAGCTCTTACAGAACCCAAGAACAAAGTCCTCAACGACTTTTATAAAAGCAAATACTTTATTAATTTTACTTTGTTAAGAAGCCCTTAAAAAGTTGGTTGATATCTGTAATATGAACGTATTACGTTTGTGACATTATTTGTTTGGGTCTCGTTTTTACTATTCTGGTACCAATTTTGCTTACGAGAACATTATAAATATCTTTGCTATGGATGTGTGCTTTGACATTTCAATTGGCGACATCTAGGGAGGACAATTTAGATTGTTCAGTTTTCTTAAAGTTGGTCAGGACAGTTGCACTGACTATTTTCCTCTCACTTCTGCGACTATGCATAATGATAATACAGTTATAATTAACCTAATTAAACAATTGCAGAGTCAATACCTATGTCCAAATTAGGAGTTAGCAACATACAGAGGTCGCATACATGCAAAAGGCTCCTATAGCTTAGAGTGACAGGTACTAGAGATCACACAAGTCACGCTTGTAGCTGTAAAAAAGGCATTACTCTATTTTTGATTAGCTATAGCTATTGCCTTCTTTTTTTACATCTGACTATGAAACTTTGCAGACAGCTGAGCATGTGGCGTACTTTTTCCCTTAATGCACAAAACTCGTCTGTGTTATTTCTGCGGTTACTTCTACTTGATCACACGAGTGAACTCTGACAACGTATGCGACCTGTGGCTTTTCTCCTTCTTGGAAAAGGATACTATAGAAAGCCTATGGTATAAGCGACCTTCATCAGTCCGTCCGCGTAAGCTCTGCAATACGAGTTTGACCCTTGCAACCTCTAACACTTTCCACGTCCTGGAGAATTTAGAATAAGAGCTTTTGCTATAAAGCAACCCCTACAAATCTTGACACAGTCCTCAAAAAAGAGATTTTGCGCACCAACTTACATAGATCGCGTACCCCATAGATTACTCGTCTTCGTAAAAGGGATCATGGATCGGCACCAGACGTTGCATAAGTCAGGCTAATAGCTTTAAATAAGGCCTTGCGAAAACTTTCTAACAGTTTTCCTCAGACAAGCTTACAAAAAAAACTTTATGGTTACAAGTGTATGGTCTGCACAATCTCACACTTGTGCCATCGTGAATTTTTATATCCCCTTGCAATGTTAAAATCTATTTTTCCGCCAATTTCATTACTCTTCTATTTTTTGAGCATTGCGGCCATTTTTACAACGTCTTTCTCTTTGTTAAAAAGATATACCATTTCCTGTAATATTTCGTGTCACGTTTTTATTGCAAGTGTACATTTCGTCTTTTGGTGACAAATCATCGGTCTAACAAAATCCAAAACGAAATATTTCCAGGGTTTAAACTTTTCTTTAAAAAAAAAAATCAAAATCTCCCAAGATTTCAACTTCTGGCACCATCTGATAAGCAGCAAAAAGTGCATCGCTAAGTCCCCTCTCTCTTGTCGCTTTCATTTTTTTATATCGTAGAAAACGTGATGATGTCATGACACGTTTTCATCCGCCCGATTACGTCAAAACGCTTTCAACTTTAAAAACAGAAAAAGAATTTTCCAAAAAAAAAAAAAAAAAATCGAAAAATGTGTTTTTCTACATTACAATTTTTTGAAAAAACATTGTTTTAATACTAACCTAGAAGTTTTAATTTGTATTAAGA
Organism: Pachymerium ferrugineum; assembly: GCA_034686365.1. NCBI lineage: Eukaryota > Metazoa > Arthropoda > Chilopoda > Geophilomorpha > Geophilidae > Pachymerium > Pachymerium ferrugineum. The sequence continues at coordinate 24,917 of JAQGAS010000906.1, read as the reverse complement.
TGAGAGTTTCTGATGGAAATTAAATCAAAACAAATATACATCATTAAAGTTGAAAAGTAAAACAAAAATCTCGTATTTGTATACAAAAAATATAAATAAAAGTTAATATTTTATGAAAAACGCAGCGTTTTTCTGCGTTATGCATTTCCCTTTTTGCCCGAAGTGAAATAAAAGTAAACAAGAATAAAAAACATAAAAATTTTTGGTTGCGAGTCGAGTTTCACGGTCCATCGCATTCTAAATACACTCAGTTATGACGAGTGATGTATAATAAACGGCAAAGAACATATATATGCGTTGCTTTTGCCTCTTTTCAAGTCGACCGACTTTCATTACTTGCGCGTTCCAATGAATTGCGCACACCTTGGTGTAAAATTGCCATTCGAGTGTGACTAATCCTTAATGAAAGGCAACACCCAAAGTGAAGACAGAAAAAAAAAATCTAAAAAAAAAGTAGAAAAAGTAATAAAAACAAAAAAGGAAAATTTTCACTTTAACTTTTCATTTGGAATTTTAGAAAACAAAAAAAAATTTAGAAGTTTTTTTAAAAACTATAAAGTGAAAAAAAGTATCTCGGTTGATTGAGAAACTTTTTCATTAGCCGCTTACCTTTGGAGGTTCGAGCTTGAGTGAATAAGACGAAGAAGCTTTACGGGAGAATTTGAACGAAGGAGACTGAAAATTTCATTCAAAAATAATTATGCAGCTAATTACCATTTTTTTTTTTTTTGTTTTTATTTTAAATAGCACTTCTGATGTGACATTTAGAGTTTTTCATTCCTGCTTAAATGTTTTCAATTCTGGTTTCCTCCAAATAATAATGACTGAAGCTACGCTCACACTTACATGATTTGGGTTTCAAATGGAAGGTTAAATTGCTATTATTTGGCCAATGTGAGGCATTGAGTCGATACAAATTCTAAAAGCGTTAAGTTAGTCAAACAAAGTGTGAATTTTACTTTAACTTTCAGAAAACGTCTGATTAACCAAAAGTGCTTTTAAAATAAAATCCTTGACTCAGAAGACATCAGTTTACCCTCCAACTGGAGCGCTAACGTTCCGTTAAAAGAGGTAAAACCCTACAAAACCGAAAAAATACTCTTAGATGAAACGTACCGTAACGATGCAAAATACAAAACCGACTCTTAAGACCGTAACAACGTAATTAAACAGCTCAAGTCCAACAAAGCGCCTATCTCCACGCGCTGAGTGACATTTTCTTAAGAGAGACCCGCCAGCCACGCATCGCTGAATTAATTGATGGACGGCACTTGCTACTCCCTCGGGTAAAACGTTCTACACTTTTGCTATCGATTTTTTTTCCGTAAAACACAATAGAGATTCGTTAGTTCAATCAAGCAGCAATTTATTGAGAAAAACGTCGTTTCCTGTTTTGCATTTTCCCTTTCCAACACCTTCAACATACATTTTTCTTTCCACTCCTAACGACGGTTTCAGTTGGTCGTTTCGCCTCGTTCGTCTCCTTAATGGGCGGATCTTGGACGCACGTTTTCGCCTCGACCTTTCGTCAAGAGCGTTGAAATACGAGCCACTGCTTCGCCTTCTCACCTGGGCCGGCTGTTGGTGCCACTCGTTAGGTCTCTCAAGACTAGAGCAAGCAAAACCAGTCGATCAATTGGCCGCCATTTTATGAAGTCGCGCCGACGGTGACCTAGAAGGGCTACTAGTTAAATGCAATTTCAAGCTGAAAAGTTAACGTCCCTTCACATACTTCAAAATTAATCAAGTAAAATGAGTAAGTTCTGGAACAGTGTAATGGACAAAGTTGAATCCAATGTGAATATCGGTTTGTAATCTCGCAAAATCTCGCTTTCTTGCCACGATAGTTGCTTCTAATTGGGAGCAAATTTTCTTTTCAACTTGAATTCCACTTACTTCACGCTTTAATTCTGTTCCAAAAGAAAATTGTAATTTCCAAAAGAGGGAACTTGCACTAAAAATTTGAAGTCATTTGCATGATGCCAACTAATCCATTTGAAGTAGGTTTGCATATGCACATGCAGAACCATAGATTAAGATATCGAATGGTGTACACACTTCCATTTCTTCACTCAAGATTTTTTTCTCGGTAGATGAATTGAATTCGTCATTCTACAGCTAAAATTATAGAAAATGCAATAAAGCCCCAAAATCATCTTTTCTTATTTGAAATATTCTTCAGACTAAAGAATCGAGTGTTTACAAAATAAAGGCCCTCTAATTCTAATAATATTTCAGCTTTTCAAAGCTCAGTATTTGAATTTCTGGGCCTACTGTGAACCTCCTGATCACTTGTACAGCGTTTCTGGTCCTGCTAGACTACCATACATGCATTAAAAACGAGGTCGTTTTGTCGGACGGCAGCTGACGCAACAGCTGCATTTTCTGATGGTTGTGAATAGATGAGCACTTTGCACTTGCCACCACTCGATCAATCGATTTTTGGTGATGGCACACCAAATGTCGTCGTTAGTCGTCATCGTCGTGCAAGCAGCAAACCCTTTGGGAGTTCGGGAGAGAATCGCGTTGCTCAACTAATTAATCACCAGTTGCCGTTTCTACTCAAGAAAAATATTTGCAAACCAATCGATTCGCCGTTTCATTAAAATTCCCATACTACGATTCAACAAGTGCCGCAACCGGCCTAAAGGCTTCTGTTGACTTTCTTTACTTAATAAACAACCCAATCTGCAAATTCATTTTGCACAATTTAGGCCACGTTTCCTGAATTAATTAGAAGTTATTAAGTAACGACGCACCAAATGATAGGATTAAACCGGAAGTCTCTTTCTCTTATACAAAAGAGAAAAAGATTCAAGTGTTAAAGGAAATGATACCAATTCCGGTTATTTTATTGTGGATGAAATGTTATCAAACCGGAACCACCATCTAGATTTTTTACATCTTCAAGCGGATGTTAAACAAACTGTTTAAAATCTTCTTTGAAAAAACAGTATTTGGACCAAAACAAAAGACAGATTCAGTTGATTTACACTTTAAAATATTACTCTGACTAAAACAAAGTCGAAATTGTGAGTCCTTTAATACTCAGATCAAAACCTTTTCTTTCTTTTTCAAATACCTGATTCCCTAAGATCTTTAATGTCAGCAGAATCATTACAACTGCCCATCGTTTTAGTATCAAACAAATTAAAATGCTCTGCCTCAAAAGCAAGTGCCCTTTGCTCCCACAGCAAACCCCAACTTTAATTAAAAATGTTAAAACCAGAGGTCGCATTTATTCATTTAGTAACGAATTGATTCTCTATATAACCATTGGGAGCAATGCATTACGTCACACTTCGTCTACTGCACCCCTCGACATTTTATCGCAAACACACAAAAAAACACGATGAACAAACAAATCGTGTTTTAAGCGACGCGTGACACACCGACCTCTCGTCACGCTTAACAAAAACCAGACAAACACACAAAAAAATTCCCCTTAGCCAAACTATAGGCAGAAGTTGGGTAAAACTTTTCCCTTACACAAAACTTTAGGAAGGCTCGCAATCAATGGCTAATTAAGCAATTCTCTCTGCATCGAATTCCAACTCGCTCGCCCTGCTAATCACAATCTATTGCATCACGCTCCGATACAAACAACACCAATCTTTGCCGATCAATCAAAACCCTTTGTAGAGGAAGCGCCGTCTCTCGTGAATAATTCATATCTTACGATTCTCCTTTTGGGGGTAAAGAATGAAAAAAGAAAAAATCCGCCGACGTCGCTAATTCCCACGACAATAAGCCAAAGATTGTTCTCCATCTCACTAGAATCCGTCATCTTAAGAAAGCAATAAAAAAACGAGCGCCGTATTGCGCCACCTGTGCTTCAGCCAACCCCTTTTCGGCCGCTACTCATCCATTATGGATTCGCGACCACGCCCATCAAACCGCACCAAGTGCAAATGGACGTTAAGTCACTGCGGATTATCAACTCTCAACCCCGTCTAACGTCAAAAACGCTTTTCTCATTTATGCTAACACTCCATCAAGAACACCTGACCCAAGTCTTCTTTTTTATTATATTCAATAACACTTAGCTTTAGTGCAAAAATATCTTAACATCTTTAATATTTTGAATGTGATTATTAGTGAGTTTACACTAATCATAGTTTTGAAACGTTGTCTTAATTTGAGAGAAGTTCATTACTTTTAGCAGCCAAAGTTAAACCTCTGCAACAATGTATTATACAAGTGATATACAAGGTTCAGAATTGGATTAAATTCAATAACGAGTAATACATAGTTAATCGCATAATGGCCACTTTTTGTAATCTCATTTGCTTTGGTAAAGTCATGAAATGTGAAGTCTCTCTATCTAAACTCTCATAAGGTGGACCTCTGGAAACTCCAACAAGATCGCACATGATTGGTAGCTTCATTGTATGCTACGTCCATTTTGGACGTACTAAGCCGTTACGTAAGGTTCGCCTTTTTTGGTACTCTGAACCCAAAAAGGTCCACTGGCTTTGCAAAAATAGTTCACATAAGTTCACATTAGTTCTTATCAATAATTCTAAAGGAACATTGACCTGGTAAAAGCTACTACCCAATCTTCCTACTTGTATTCAAACCGCTTGTAGCATTACAAGATATTCCCTGCACCAAAAGATGCTAATGTTCCACAAAACCGCCATTACTAAGAAAAAAAAAACCAGAAAGAAAAACACTATAGAGGGAGCACTGGGAAAAGGTCAAGAAAAGGTTTGATATCATTTGGCTGCCGCCAGGGATTGCAACTCCCACACGACCAAACCAATTGATGATTTAGTCCGGGTCGCGACCCCCAACGGGAGAAACTTCAAAAGATTTCTCATTGGCGGAGACTGCGGGAAGATTCCCAATTCTTAACATCGACTCCAAATAGACTCTAGGGAAGAAAACTCATCGATCTCTTACTACTCCACAATCGTTCTTGACTAAAATTTTTTTCCCGCAAAACATCAACCCAACAGGTGCAATGTTATCACCCACTCCCCTTATTCTCAAACGCATCAAGGGGAGACGTAACTCCAAAGCAATTTATAAACGCGATGTCATTAAGCGCTCGGCCCAACGTCGATTTATCAAAAGTGAAGGGCAACGGGTGGGCGAGGAAAGAGACAAGGGTCAATGAAGAAGCAACAACAAATGCGTGAAAAGAGTCAAAATAAGTACTAACTTTAAATTGCACATGCATTCAAAAAGAGATGATTAAAGACTCACCTGACGCGTCTTGCCTAACCAAAAAAGCGGATTCATAGCTAAGACGGCGTCGACTGAACAAGTTACGGAAGGTCAAATCGCCGGCCGCCGCCCGGTGTGCCGCGGCCCGGAGACGGCCGGGTCCGCGGCTCGGCTGGGCGGCGACGGGCGAACACGATCCACGAGTGGGTGGTAATAATCCAAAATGTTAACGATTGAAAAGCGAGAGGAGGAGCCGCCTGCTCCCGCCTGCCCGCGCGCTCTGCACTGAGCGGAGACGAACGCTTGCATCGACCCCGACGCCAACTTTGGTACGGGTCTTCGCTACCAGAGACGCTCGTGTCGCAAAAGCGCGGTCCACTAGCTCGTGTTTTAAACGGTGCTGTCACTCATTTGCCCCCGAGGAGAAGACGCAAATTAATCGCATTTTGCAATAAATTTTAAACAGGGCTGTCCTTTCTCTCTTGATACTTAACGAGTTTAAAAGGGGAAATAAGACGTTGCAGGCTTTACTCGGCCGAATCATCGATTAATGTTGCATTAAATAACGTACGCCTATATAATTTTGCTAATTTTTTAATCCTATTTTCATTTTAAAACCGGAAGTGACTGTTGTCTAAAAATTCCGTTTGAACCGTTAATATCTTAAGAACTTATTAATATCTTAAGACTTTCAAAGAATAATAGATATTTTTCATTTAAACAAAGTAGAAATTTTTTCAACTGCACTGCAGATTGCACTTTCTTTGATTTTAATCAACTATTTTTTTAATTACGTTTGCAAAATTCATGCATCACCGCTGTTTTTGTATGTTCAATTTATCGATCTATCTAAAAAACAAAATGGCGGCCGAGTAGGGAGATTTGAACATGCGCAATGTTGAGAACTGCGTTTAATATTTGACAGTAAGATCATGTTGCTTACACTTACAAGTAGGAAAAATTAAACTGATACAAAATTCACATCTCTAAAAGAAAGATATAAAAATTTTAAAGGATATTTTAAAATTGTTACCAAATTAATCAGTGACCGATAACGTTACACGAAGCCAGTCTAAACCAGTCACATCTGTTGAATGATTCAGTATTTAAAGATACCGGATTAAACCACGAAGAGAAGATTTCAAAGTCAAAATAAAATTCCTTGATTACGTGTGTCTTTACGACAGTAGTCGGGTGTGTTTTGATAAGAACGTAACATTAGTTTGATTGCATGCGTCAAGTGCAACAGTTGCCCAGAGAATTTAAATTGCATGGAGAGCAGGAGCCTTTACTAAGCCGATCCTACCATTTTGTTTGTTCAAATCAAGTGACTTATGTGCCACACCGAATGACCCACAATTCACTGCAAATTAATATCGTGCAATAAACAGGAAAGACGCAAGCAAGAGACTGCTCCGTGAGTTCGTTTGTGCCTCCATCCACTATGCGTTGCGCTAGTTAGTCATACAGCATAGCTTCATGCAGACTACCAATTCATCTGGTCAACCGTTCCCAGACTAGGAACTAAGTTTAAGGTCGATTCGTATCTGCCCTCCCACTAGATGCAATAGAGTGTGTCTTATTAATTTGATGCATTTTGTAAGTCATAATGAAAACTTTAGTGAAAAGTGAATCTGAATAGCAATCAAATGAAACCAAATAGGAGGCAATATATCTTCTGGCAAGATGGCGTGATTATCTGATACTTTAAAAATGGTGGACACACATCTCACCCCAATTCATTTTCAGTTAAACCACTTTCACAGAAGCAAACGCACTCAACATGACAATAATGGTATTATACTGATGTTTGTAAAGGCACTGTTCTCAGAAGTTACTTCAGTTCTGAAATTAATGCGTGGATTGGACGTATTTTTCGAAACCACACAGCAACCACACAGTATTATACACTGTACATCTTTAAAGAGGTGGTGCAACTTTTTAAGTTATGGACAATATTGGTATCAATTTACCATCACGTTACATTTAGGGTGAGTACGTCTAGTTTTTAGTTCACTAAAATTCCACGTAAATATTTCCAGAAGAAATTCTTTTTCCGTTAACACTACTAAATTTTCAAAGTCCTCGTTCCTCTTGTCACGAACTCAAACTTCATTATTCTTTCGCTGCAAACGTCAAACCAGGAAGAAGAAAAAAGACACTAAAAACTCGATCTGCGACGTTTCAACTTTTTGTAAAAATTAAATATTCAAAAGAGGGTGCTGAAAACTGCATCCGGCAGATTACAAGCATCTCCAACTACTAGTGACGATCCCCTTCAAAAACTCGGGCCGTTCATCGTGCAGTATTCATTAGCCACATGGCCTAAACCAGAAACACGTCATGTTCCTTTCATTTATTAACAAGCATATTTTTGATAAGCCACAACATTCTTAATAGCTGCATTTCATTTGACCATGATGAAAACTTTTCTAAACCAAAAGACGGCGCAGAAATTCCTTAACTAAGACAAGAATCTTTACTAATCCTCCCCCAGGCACCTTTTCCTCATGTAAACCCAACGAGCTTTGCATCTACCATGCTCTACCATATTATCTCGGACGACGATCCGTAGCTGTGCTAATTCTCTCCAGAGGGCGACAAAACAAAACCCATTAAATCCATCGTCCTTAAGACAGAACGAGTCATCAACCCTTTTCTGAGTATACGAATGATTCGATTTGGGTTATAGCCAAGGGACAAACCACCAACAAAAAAATCAATTTCTAAACTGTAGTAAAAAGAGTAAGGGAAGAGCAAAAGGGTGATTTCTACGCTAGTCTACTCAACTTTGTACCCACAAAATTTTCCCCCGTAGGAAAAAGTTGATGGACGTTTGAAAATCGAACCGAAGGCTTTGAGCACCTGCCAATTTCAACATTGGATTCAATAAAGGTTGGTTCCTTAGGAGAGGCGAGGGGAAGGAAAAGCTAATCGCCTTTCTTCAGTTGGTGTTTGGGGAGAGGCAATATTAACTCGTTTCCTTTCATTTTGAACCGGGGTAAAGGAGACTTCCGGTTTTCAATACAATTAAATGGAGCTTTAAAATAAGCCCATCTGAAGGTTTGCTATTTCAGATTAGTTTCTTTCCGGTTTAATAAATTCAATTAAGGGTGTTAAATTACTTCCGCCATTGCAGATCATAGCAAATTTCCGGAAATTTAGAAATTTATTTTAAGTTTACTCTTTAGTTATCACTCATGGCTATCTAGTTTTTTTTTTAAGATGACACTATTTCGGTTTAAATTCCCAAACTTACTAAACGATATTTTCTTAAACTATCGATTTTTTAATGGAAATCGTCTCCCCTTGCGGAAAACGGTGATTACGAAGTGGAGGGGTCAAAATGAGAAAGGTGATTACCAGGTTAAGTTCCCTTCCGCGGTTTTATACAAAACAAACTGCACTTAACCTGTCATTTCCTATCTTCATCATTTTCTTCTTCAAACCCCTTACAAACTTTTATTCTATTTTTCTTCTTATCCCCTATCTCCGATTTTTTTTTGAACCCGATTCAATCAAGATCCGTGGACGCTCTCAAAATACAACTTTAGTTTATATTGGACCCGCAGGGCGGCGCAATTTTTTCCTTCTTCATCTCATTTGGGCATCAATATTGACCCATACTCTACCAAGACCATTCACAAATGAAAAATTCCCCTTACCCTGTAACAAAACCCGATGATCGAAGAAATAGTCTTCCCAATAGGAGAGAAAACCGGAAGTGAACTCCAACCAAAACTCTAAAAAAAAAATTTTCCTTCTTTTATATCGATTGGAAGAGATTTCACCATCTGCGAAAACACTTTTGACATGAACCCCTTTAAACGGATTGAGATGTGAACGGTCACGTGACACATTCGAAACGAGGCCTCGACTCGACGGGGGATTTGAGTGCATTCAATTTCCTCGCAGCCGACTCCATTTGCATTTGTTATTGGTCCCGGCGTTGCAGATAGTAGGGGTGCAAGAAAACTGCAATTACAAACCGCACCGTCTAATTACAGGTAAACCAAACTGGCCGCCATCTTATTTAACCATCCAATAATGTCTTACTCGTTCTTTCGTAAGGCAAAAAGCTCAAAGGCCAACTAAAAATAGATTTGAAAGTTTGCACACTTAAAAGTTTAACGCTATTACCCAAGCCAGTAGATGTCACTTTCCTTTCAATTTAATATCTTAGAAAACTGAGTAATCAAGTTGCAACCCCTCAAGTTCTGCATTTAGACTGTTTAAGTGAATAAGTCAATTTAGGCGCCATTTGCAATATTGTAAACCTATTATACTCATTGCCTACATCCGGGAAGTCGATAACGTGACCAGCTGTTCCTTGTTACAACCAATGACTATAATTTACACCGGAGCGCTGATATGTAAAGCAAAGCTTTTCCAATCCAATTGCAGAGTTTATGCAACTTGACTTATTCCTAAGCTTATGACAATTTACGGGATGCGCAAAACCGGAGTTAAACCGGAGTTTTCTGCGCATTCCGTAAATCATAGGCTTATGTACGGTATAATATAAGTGTAAGTATTAGTCAAGTTCCGCAAACTCCCTATTATCATTAATGTGATCTTAGTTGCAGTAAAGCTAATGAACAATTTGTGTTAAATCGTGATTCCTACATTTTGTAGCAAAGGTGACAAGATGCCGGGATTTCATAATGCAACACTGTCATAACCAGGATTTAGCATCCCTAATTATCTTGCGTTCTGATTTAAGTTAATAGACACTTCACATACAGTACAGCAAATGTGAAATTAGCTATGCGCTAAAAAATGTTTGCGCAAACTGTGTTGTAATACCTTAAATCAATACCAATGATTCGACATTTTGCAACAGCAACATCGTATTTCATTACAAAAAAAAAAACATTTTCAAACCAATTGCAACAGCCTTACCAATAACAACCGCAAGAGAAAAATTTTCCCGATGGTCTTTAAAACCTTTCTCAATAGGACCAAATTAATAGTCAAACAAAATGTTAACTGCATACAAAATAAATTTAAAAAGTCAAACACAAGTTTGACGGAATAACCAAACGACACCTGACGGAATAAGAAAAAATTCGCTGATCGAACCTCGTCACGTTCGTTTTTTAATTCCCTTTGGTATCGATCTATCATCCACAAAGAAAACCATCCAACTCCTTCATTTTCGCGAGTTTCCAATTTTCGAACACCGAAAACCAGGTGAGGCGATCCCATTCCACTCGGTCGAATAACTCACAGCTGTGGAACCCAAAAAAAAAAAAAAAATCTGGAAGAAGACAACAAACAACTCAGCCTAAAGATTTATGAGTAAATGGATGGTCACAAAAAACTTTTCTTTCGTCACTAGAGAGAGCTTTTTAATGGTCCACTCTCACGGCTTTTACTTTTTGACCTCTCCCCAGATGGTGCCTATTAACACATTTCACCTTTTGAAGAAACTCAAGCAACTCGCATTCCATTATTCACCACACAGCATAAACCCGCGTCTGTCAGTGGACGCTGGAATGAACGTTCCTCGACCGCGAAATGACCGATGACCACCACTCGATTTACGACTTCTACAAACATTTTTTATTTTTATAACCCTCTCTTACATTTTTCTCTCTCTTGCCCTCTCTTGGCGAACTAAATAAACCATTTCATCACGCACTCTGGTGTGCGTCGTAATAAACTCGTATGAAAAAAAAAATATTCGTCCGAAGTTGTGACCGATAATTCGACCATGTGAGGGAGTATGGGTTGAAATCGCATCTCGTGGGGTCGGCATGGCAACCACACAGCACAAAAGAAAAACGGGATGTTGGGCGAGCGATGAATGGGTGCAATTGCAGCGTCGTGCCACCACCGACTATGTCGATGATGAAAGCTAAACGTGATCTACACGTCGTACGAGCCAATCTCCTTCATGTCGCACACCCGGTCTAACAAAACCATCAAATCCAACTCTTTCACACCCCGAGAAAAAACTCTTCATCTCGTCTCTTCCAATTATAGACCTCTTCATTTTTCTTTTTTTATATTATAAGCCCAAGTAGTTGCCGTAAAAATCAGTTTTATTTTTCTTCACACTATGGCGCCCTTTTTGGAAGAGAGCCATCTATTAGCTCGTTTTGTCAATGATGGCTTCTCTTTTCATGCCATAGCCAACGTCTTTGAGATTTGTTACGTTAACTTCATGGAGCAGTTAAGCCTCTCCTGTGTACGACGTAAACTTTAAAGTGCGAGTATTTAGGTCAATCATTTCAGGAAAGTCCGATAAATGTTGTAAAGTAGAAATAATACTAAGAAATCATTTATGATTTGTAGTCATAACCAGTAAGTGGGAACATGGGAAATTTTATTTCCTTATGTGTGGACCTTCGTAAATATATTAAAAATTGGTAATATTTCTTTCTTGTCGTAATGTCTGTATGATAACGTAGCATCACATATACTCTTCGTCTTCGTTGCTGACAATGATTTATCTTCATTTCTTTAGTTCTTCTGATCTTTCGTCTCTTTAAAAATAAAACCGTCATTTTTCTTAAGTTACTCGAAATAGAAGTAGGTGGCGCTTTTTCCTGTACTGGCAAGTTTCACACCGTGCAGGTAATTAACGTTAATGGCAGAGCGTGCTTAGGTACTCGTAAAGAAACTACCAACGGTTTTATATTTCATGTTACGAATAGAAAAAAATTCGAATTAAATAAAAATGAGAAACTGAAAGAATGCAATTAAATTCATCTCGCTAAAGGGGATAACTAGGAATTACGAAATTAGTACTGGAGGGCGGGGAAGTGTTTCATCTATGCAATAAACGAAAGTAAGCCTTTGCAAAGACCCAAAGCCGATATTTTGAATTTTTTTTAATTCAGTAATAAATTCACGTCAAAGTGGACTAAACAAAATTTTCTATTGAAACATGCGGGCCTAACGCCATCTCGTAGCACCTTTGTAAAGCATAATGTCGTTTGGTCAAGGATTTTAACAATAAAACACTTTAAGAAATTACATTTCAATACCTTTAAGGAAAAATTTCATTTGACTTTTTAATTAAATTTCAGACCTCACTCCTTTAGAATTTTCTTAATGGAGTAAATTTTTTCTTTTTTTTTTTTTAAAGTGTGGTATTTACGGAATGAAGTCTGGTATTTTTGGTTGATGGATAAAAAAGTTAAAATCGATTTTTCGTTTTAGGAGTCTGAATGAAAATAATAAATAAAAAGAAAGTTTAAAAAGATGCAAAAACTTACACAACATTCACGGAACTGTTTGGCATCGATAGGAGATGTGAAATTCAATCCCCAGGTGTCGCCAGTGGCCGGATCTTTCCAATAAACAAAACATTCCGATGCTTGACCAATTCGTGTACCTGAAGATATAATTTTAAAAAATCTGTTAATTAAGTGCATAAAACAAAATTAAATACGTAAATGTAAAGCAGTGAAGCCAACCGGGGTGCTTTCCTCAAAAAATACCAACCGAAACTAGAAAGCAAAAAAAAAAAAAAAATTCTAACAATCTACAAAAAAAAAAAGTTAAATTTCAATGCCAAGTTAAGCCGACCATGAAATTTACAAACGAATCACTTTAATTAAATCTCGAACGGTAAAATCGATAAAACCCACCGCAAAAGCAAACTCACACTTTATGTCACAAATGGAAAAGAGAGAGATACTCATACTTTTACTTATAAAATTTAGTCCAAAACATTTTGGAAGAATTTTTATCATTAAAAAATAAGTATTTAGAAGTAATGCCCGATTTGAAGATTAGTGACTGGATAAAACTTTTACCGATAGTATTAACTATTGTGATAAGTGCAACCTAGGGGGGAGATCAATAATAAACCGGTAAGCTGAGATAACTATTTTGTTTATTATCAATAATTCTATTTACGGACCACCAATAAAAAATTATTCAACCAAAAATCGTGGTAGAATAAATTTTGACTATTGCAGAATTAGAGATACAATTTATTAATCTTTTGTAGGCTGTAAATTTTAAAAAAAAACTTAAGATTCTTGTTCAATCGACCCTACCGTAGACATTCAGTGGTCAGAATTCTACTGACTGACAATCCCTTTTAATACAGCAGAATATTAAAAAAAAATAAAATAATAAAATGAATATTGCAATTTAAAATTTAATGTTCCGAGAAATAATAAATATTCTCATCTTCACAGTACCATAATCTCAGGTAGAAACAAAGTGAAGATCACATTGGGGGAGAGTTGGATAAAAATAACGAGCTGTAAACAAGAATCGCTTTAAACCACCACCAGACCGCAATTCATACTGATTAGACTCGGACGAGACGGCGCCATACACAAATCGATTCGTCATTTTTCCACCTCAAATCTTCACCTAATCAACTCGCTTTTATTATTAAAATTTCTAATATTTATTCTATTATTACAACTCGTAAATGAAATTTTTCATTTTCGAGGTTTGGATGTTACTTTCTGTTGATGTCCTTTAAAACCTCGCTCTCTCTCTTTTCTCACCGTTTCCATGACGACTCCATCTTTTTACCTGGCTGTACTAATCGTACATCCAAAATCTTGTCCACTTGGGAGTTGTAGGCGGTGATGTGGAAGACGCATTCAGGTGTATCCTGGATGCACGTGATATTCACCGGCACTAGGTCTTCCGACACCTGCTGCCATTTAACGGTCCCTTGTCCACTGACGTGAAATACCTCAGCCCATAGTCTGAAAAAATTTAAATAAAAATCAAATTAAAAATCTCTAACAAAATAAATTATCGATTATTTTGTAAATTAAAAGTCAAATCCAATTAAAAATAGTTAAACATGAAATAAAATTGAAATTAACAACATGAAATTTTTTTTCCTTTCCTTTTTCTTCCTGTCGAGATGCAAAAAAAAAAAAAACATCAAATTGATGTTTGTATGAATAAAATAAAATTCCATGAATAAATTACCACGAATCGATAGCAGCCCATAGTCAATTTACTCACAACTCAATCCCGGTGTTAAGTAAAATCCGGAAATCGAAACCGGCTTTTTAACCCTTCCACCAACACACACACCTGCGTCTTTAAATCGATATTCCCAACACATGAGACATCTCATTTAATCAAATCAACTTGCATACACCCTTTCCTTTAATACACCGAGTGACAAATGGCAGCTTAATTAAATTAATCGCCACCTTACGACCCTTTTATACGACACCCTTACAGTCTTCCTTCCTTCTCAAGAAATTGTCTCAAGGTCGATTATGGATTTACCCTGAAGAAAATGCCGAACACACGCGTTTAAGAGGTCCGCGTTCGGCTTCCGAAGATTTGTTCTATTTTTAGCTTTTTCAGCACTGCATGGTGTCGTCGCCCGAGGTGGAGGCGGAAGAAATGACAACATCTGTCCTGAAGAAAACTTATCAACATTGGATTGAAGATCTTCCATCTGATTTGCAATTTTTTTTGTAATCTGTTTTTCGTGCACTATTGTCATTCTGGAGATTACTGTGTAAGATATGCAACATCTTTTAGAAAATTGATAGCAACTTTAATTCTCATTTTTATTCTCTTTTTCAATTTTGATTTGTGCATTGTGGCAGATCATCCATTGCAGTTTTGACTTAAGCATTAGGTGGGGAACCATTAAACTCCAAGCTTCTCTTTTGGACCATGTACTTTCTAGGTCTTTAAATAATTTCAATTTGTACCTAATGTCATTGTGTCTCTGGGGCCTGTCCTTGTGTACTTTTTGCTCTAATCTAATCGAATGGTCTTAACAGCTTCTGGTGGAATTAATAGAGAGATTTCCCTTCATTAGAAGATGTGTAGGCGCAGCCAATATAACTTTGTGTGGCTTCTCTTTTCTGGATGTTTGAACTTCATTTTTACATTTCAGGCCACTATTTTTGAAACTTGACATAGTATATCTTGTGCTCCATACCTTTTTGACCTTTGTAAAGATTAGCAACATTCAATTTGATTTGCATGAATTTTAGTAGCTGCTAACAACGCTAGGCTTCATTTCTTTTTTCTGATCAAGTTTTTCTACCGCTTCAGTTGCATTATGCGAACTTATTCCTTTGTACACGATTTTAGCAGCACGAAATCCATTTTCTTTAGTTGGCTTGTTCTATTCTTGCCGTTGTACGTACATCTTAATAGCTGTCATCAGCTTTAAACTTCAACGTTTCAAACATCAATTCATACATGCAATTTCAATTTGTTACTTCGGTCTCCAAACGTTTTCGCAATGCGCAGGCACTTCTGTGGCAGAAGTAGTTGGCTGATTACATTCAGGGTGACATCTTGTGTTGACAATAAACAACGTTGAGTATTTGTTTCTTCAGCTTGTTCTTCTACTACATTAGGAAAACTAATAAAACACCATCAGAATTTATTAAAGTATTGTATATTGTTACTTGGACAACCTTTTTTTTTGCATTTGTTGTATAATTATCTGGTTAAAGACATTAAACTCAATTTCTTCTTTCTCTTCCTGGTCATTGAAAAGAGCAACTCTCACCATTACACAATTGGAAAAATTTATTTTATCTTCTTCTTCGTCTTCAAAAAAAAAAGTTTTTTTTATAAAATCCAATAGCGTGACAACTAAAGCCAATCAACATGGAATCGGATTAAATAAAACCTTGATTGCAGGTTCAAATAAGAATGGATGTTGAAGTAATGAACCAACACAAGGAACAATAAACTTTATTAAACTAGGAGGAGCTGTAGTGCACAAAACAAGGAGAGGGGAAGGGAAAAATGACGTCACCATCAGATGACGTGTTCGTCCATTACAGAGAATAGGGCGAAATAGAAGAGTTCGTGAAGCATCAAACGGTTTCTACGGTGTATCCTCTGCCAAGCGGAATGAGTCCGATCCGTTCCCGCACCCGACATGGAGCAACTAAACCCACACACGGATGCAGAACAGGAGCTCCAAAGATCTGCTACCATGACAACATCCGACACCTTACAAACCATCAAAACTCTTCAACCAACTTTGTACAGACAATCCATGGGAAAATAAACAAAAAAATAAAATCCCCTAAATAAATAATCCAAATTAAATGGAAGAGAGGGGAATCCAAACACAGGGATGTGAAAAGAAGAAGGGGTTTCTAATAAACCCGAGTCTGGTTTGAGGCTAACAAAATGGAAGTATGCGTCTCTGACTAGAAACTACATAATACAATGTACTGACACTTACACCCTTATTATAACGAAATTTTTCTAAACGTAATTACGTTAATGATTTTAGACGTTATAATAAGAGTAAATGTCCAATTTTGAATTTTATAGAGAAAATCATGTGGAGTGTTGAGTAATTAATTGAATATTGTTGCATTATTTCGTCGTTATTCGGGAAATAAGGAAGAAAAATGAGATAGAGGGGGTTGAGAGGAGAAACATTATGGCGTCGTGTTTGGGGGAGGTGTTGTATAGTTGGTGGGGGTGGGGGAGTCCATCAGTTATTTTTAGATGGAGGAGGGAATGTTTTTGTATGATGATTACCTGAGCAGGTGTCCGTCTCGTCGACCGGTGCTCTGCCACGGGGAATCCTCGTAGCGATAAGCCTTGCGGATAAGCGGGGCGCAGGAGCAGCTCAGTTTGTTTCCCATGGTAGTTGCGACGGGGGGTGGGGTGAAGGATGATAGGGCGGCGCGGCTGAGCGAACGCGGCGGCGGCGACTCTCAGCGTCACCAAAGCGAAGGTTCCATGGAAGGGCTGCACAACACAACACCACAACACTCCTTTTTTTTAAAAAATATATGTACACCGTTACGAACCCTCGTCCAGTTCGTTCGTGGCCAGGGATGCAGCACGGGCGATGATCGGCCACCGTGCACGCAGCATCGCCCGGCCGAGAGATTTGAGCGCGCAGCACACGCACGAATCGGTAAGGGACGCCGGGTGCACGCGCCACACACCGCCACAGCCACTCGCTTAATTGATTGGCGCTCCCATTTCACCGAGGGGAAGGAAACGAAGACGCCCACGCAACGCCAGTAGCGGCCGAACGACACACCCCGACACAAGATGCGCGATCAACTGTGTTTTGTACCCCCCAAGTTCTTGTGAATGACCGGTCGGTCAATAAAAATCAAATTGCAAAAATTAAAGACCAAATGTGGTGTTTAAAAGGTGTAATCAAATCTTTGGATGTTGATTTTAAATAAAAGTTCGTGTACATAAGATTTGAATTACGGACAGTGGAATTTAATTATAAGTTCAATAATGAAATCACTTAGAACTGAATTTATTCCTTGGCTGATGATGCGATTACTAATTTATACGCGAATGTAAGCAGAAGAACCGTCAATTATTTGGCAATGCAAACCTGGATCTCATAATGTATGAGTTATTCGACCATTCGAATCAAAGGTATTACCTAACTTCGAATTAGGAAGTCGTAGCAGAGTGACCTAATGTATTGTTTCGCATGAGCTGTTGGCAAAACAATTTTTAGAGCGAAAATTTGTTCTCCAACAAGTTTATATAAATTAATTTATGCAAACTTGCTACTCTTTTTTTTTAAGCTAAATCCCAAATTTATAAACAAACTTTCATACGACAGAATTAGCAGTCTAAATGCGGTTTTGCGCATCCCATAATCATTATAAGTATGAGTCAATCAGGTTGCGCTTAGCTCCCTATTGACGTTAAAAAATTGACGCGTCCATCGCATTAGTCATTCTTACGTAAAAAATCTTTTTATGATTATTTCGTAATACATGCTGAAGCAAATCGTCAATTATACGTAAATCGTAAAGTTATTTGTAAAGAAAAAACGTACGAACCCAATGAGTACAGGCCCAATACACAATTTGTTAAGATGATTCTATTCTCACTCCATTCTGTAAGTCTTCCATTTCATTGGTGGTCAAGTTCTGGCCCAGACAAGATCCCATTGGTCACTAAACAAACAGATTGGTAATCAAAGGTTACCGTATAATAAATTATTTTGACAAAAGGGCTAATTCACTTTTAAAACATCCCTCCAATATGATCAATTTGCCAATGGTTGCTTTTCCAACATATTATTTTTCCCGTTTATGTCTACAAAAAAATTTACGGTTGTTTTTTGTTTTCCGTTTTTCTAACTAAGTATGAAGAATGAAGTGTGTAATGGATGCCCTCTATCGGAGGGAGAGGGAAACTACAGAAAAAAATGATACGGGTCGATTTTTAAGGGAAGGACACTAGCGACAGAGATGACACGATAAATCACTGCAGCCAGCAAACGTTGCACGCAAACAATATGCATTGTTTTACGGCTTTTTGGATTCGATGGTCGATTCCTGGCAAGAAATCAAATGGTGCAATTAAGATTTTGTCTTGAACAAATGTTGTTTTCGTGTTACAATTTTTTTTTCAATTCATAATAATAATAAAAATATAAAATATCAAGAATTCTTTATCGAAAAAATATCTAATTAAATTTTGAAAAGAATTCTTATCACAGAAAATTACTATTCTATTCTATTTTTATGGCTTTCGGTTTGATCAATTCTCTTTGAATTTTTCATTCCTTTGCTAAGGTATGACGAAAACGCCGAATGAATCGATCAACTAACGTAGGGTCCACGTTCCTAAAACTTGAAAAAAATGAAAAAATAAGTTAAATATTAAACATTTTAATGCAGATGTCAATGCATTATTTTTATCATGTAAAAAAAAAAAAAAAAAAAAAAAAAAACAAATCATTTAGGATATAACTTCTATTTCCTTTTCTGACAAGAGAGGGGGTATAGAAGGATTCATATTTAGTTGCATACCTTTACAATTTGGACAAACCCACGCATGGAACCAACGTTGGCGCCATCTGTCGATTCCTCTGTCATCTGCTTCTCTCTCATAAACGTTTTGGATTGCAGCTCGCGTTTTTTCGTTCTCAGATCAAAAAATTCATTTTTCATTTTTGACGTGTTCGCCGAATTTCAGAGGTAGGCGTCGCACGACAATTAGCTGCACCACCTCACCGATCTTTAGATTATTCTAGCCACA
This sequence comes from Pachymerium ferrugineum, assembly GCA_034686365.1. NCBI lineage: Eukaryota > Metazoa > Arthropoda > Chilopoda > Geophilomorpha > Geophilidae > Pachymerium > Pachymerium ferrugineum. Next base: position 5,777 of record JAQGAS010000906.1, on the reverse strand, counting down.
CCACAGCATGTATCTGAAAAGAGAAAAAAAAACACCTTTGATAATTCGTTTCTACAACCATAAATTTGTACATCTACGTCAGTGTTTATTGATTTATAAGTGTTTAGTTCGTTTAAATATTTTATTAGGTTTTTTGGCTGGCGCAGGGTTTAAATTTGTGATGAAAAGGTCGAGGTTTTGGCATCGTCCCGACTCTGGATTTTTGCGCCACTTTTTGTGAATGTGCCTGTCTTTAGGGCTAATTACAAGTGACGAAAGATGTTTACCTGTAGTTTAGCCAAGTTTTCAACTTGGCTCTTTCCTTTGCAACATACATTGGATAAGACTGTTTGAACAGAACAGAGAGTTGGTGTAATTTTGAATTTTGGATGACAAGAAAATACATCCGGCGTCTCTACTGGTCTCTACTGCGCAGGTTGCAGCGCCGTTAGCGGTAGTTTTTAAAATTAATTTATTTTCGCTCATGAATTTATTGATTATTTATTGACTAGATTTTATTTTAAGAATTTTGGCAGGTGGGAATAATTAATAAAAAAAATAATGAGAGATCGATAAATCAGTAAAAAAAAATTGTGCCGCCAACGGTGCTTTCAAGACAGCTTGTTTGTTTTCTACTTATGTTTCATTTACTTCCTACACCCCATTTGTCGTAAATAAAAGCCAAAATAAGCATAAGAGCAAGAGGCCTCTAAATTTACTCCTGATTAATGAGATACACAAGGACGAACGCGGAAGTGGAAACGTCGCATTCCGGTCATTTTAAAAAAAAAAAAAAAAAAAAAAAAGAAATTTAAAAAAAAAAAATGAATAGAGAAAAATTTAAAACAAATCATTATTACAAATAAAAATAAACTTTCAACAAATAACCAGCATCTCGTGCTGGAATAGGGCCAAAAAGATTGTCGGTCGAGGTTCTTCTCGGCCCTAAAAATATGCGTAAAACTCAAGATAGCGGGAGGGAATTTCTCGAAGGATGAGAGTTGTTTTTAGCCAATTCGGCATTCTTGCAAGATGACATCAGCACCAAAATATTTTTGTAAACTTCCATGCTAAATCGCACCTCACCAAGTCAGTATTAAGCCTTATAGCTACAAAATGCACCAATTAAAAAAAATAAATCTGCAAACTTCTTAAAAAGACAACAAACGCCTTAAAATCCTCCCAATTTTTTTTTCTTATCTATAATGCTCTCAGAATCCAAAAATGAGTTCACCATCCAACCGCGCCATACCTTCAATTGGGCAGACTCCGCCTTCTTTCGCATACCACGTGAGTTCTTTTGGCCGATACCCGTTTCGAGGTAAGTTTTACGTAACCCACAAACCCCGCAAAAACATTATTCCACAAAATGACTGCACTTGTTACAGACGCAGGTTCCATCCGCTCGGCCTTACCAAGTCAGAGTTCCACTCGAACTGAACTCGGCGTTTTCTACCAAATCGCGCAACTGACTGATCACCTGTTCGTCTCCGGTGCACGAGCCGTCCAATTAAACCGAATCGCTGAACGTGGCATCACGTGCATCATTAACGCAACGATTGAGTTACCCAATCTTCCAATTCCGAACGTTGCATATTTGAAGGTACCCGTAGGTGACACACCGTATTCAAATCTGTACACGTATTTTGATGTGGCTGCTGACAAAATTGAAGAGGTGCGAAAAAACGGCGGCAAAACTTTGGTGCATTGCATTGCGGGAGTGTCGCGATCCGTGTCTCTGTGCCTCGCATACCTTATGAAATACGAAGGGATGTCGTTGCGAAAGGCATATTACCACGTAAAAGGAAAACGAGCCATCTCTCATCCAAATGTGGGCTTTTTTAAACAACTGATTGAATATGAGAGAGTTCTACACGGACAGGAAAGTGTACGGATGATTCATTCACCTTCTGCTGGACTTATTCCGGACGTTTATGAAGATGAATATCGTAACATTATGTGGATGACTTCTTATAAAACTGATTTCATTGGAAATGTATAGAATGATTTACATTTTTGAGAGCTGTAATGGAAAATTGAAAAGTAACGAGAATATAATTTTGCTGATGATTGAATTTTGTTTTTGTTATTTAATGTGCAGTCTCAACTTTTTGTCCGCATTGGTAAGCGCTGTTCAGGTAAACTTGACTTAAATCACGGTGTCACGGTAAATCAAAACGTCATTTTATTTTTCTTTATAAAATATGTCTCGTTTAATTTCAAACTGTACACTTTGCACGTGTTTTTGACACAAAATGGTCAAAATTACGATTCCAGTTGGCAATTTTTTTTCCAAACAATTTAATTAAACCCACGGTGAGCTGCCATTTGAATAATGGATAAAAACCTCAAATTTGTCTTTTAGTTTTAGATCTTTAAAAATCATAAAACCCTGAACCATTTGCTCATATGGCAGATATTTATTTCTCTTACCTCTATTTAAATTATTTTTAATGCATTTTCAATTTTTTTTGTCTCAAAAGTTTTTTTTTTCTTTAAGAAAAAAAATGTGAAAATGGGGGACCTCCCAGTGACCACGTGACAGCTGAAACAAACAAATAACTGCTGCCTTGTTATCATCTTGGCACATTTCAGGAAAAAAGTTTCTTACAAAAATAGTAAATTTTCCCGCTCGCAAAACTGCAAAAAAAAAAATCATTACATAATTTAATTTTAAATTAATAAACCAAATTGTGAGTTCAGGGAATTAGCCGACCACTGAACAGTGTTCAGGACATGCGAATTGGGAGGGAAAACTCTAAATTGACCACCAGAACGCCGTCCTGGAGACCTCGAGGCATGAGGAAACGCAATCTCAGACGCGAGTCGAGTAAGAAATTCGTCGCTCGTCCCGTGTCGGTTTCGCTGCACACTTCGCTGTCTTCGATTTCGCACAAATTATCGGACAAGTCACTGCAAGAAGCGTTCGTGGATGTGTAATCGCCCAGGGACAGCGCGACAGGGGCAGCTGTAGCTGCTGCTACTGAACCGACTCCCTGAGCCTTTGATGTTTTACGTAAAAGTGGGGCATAGGGTGGAGAGTCATCGTCGTCGATTTGGAGCAAGTAGGCGTTGTCTTCATTCTTCGTGCCGGTAGTGACACTATAATTCGGGTAGGTATTGGTCTGGGTCGACGTCACTTAGTGAAAAAAGTTCGTCGAAGGAAGGGTTAATTAGGGCATTTTGATTGTTGACCGAGTTGTAATCTTTATACTCGGAGTCACCCACGTACTCCGAGTCGAAGTCGACAGTTCGGGTGGCACTCGCGTTGTCCACGCGGCTTTTGGATTCGTTGATGTGTAGACTGGGCGAATCAGGCACTTCGTTCGTGGGCACCTCTGTGTTGTTGGGCAGTGGGTTCTGGCTCCGTGCCCAATCGGAGCAAGCCCAGTGATACCCTAAAATATGCGCAACGTTTAGAAAGGGGGAAAAAATCTTAGTGTGTAAAAATAAAACTTAAAATTCCTTTCCCGCATTGGAGCGGAGATAAAAACCCCATTTCCGGTTTAATTTGATCTTTGTTAATTCTACTCAACCCCGAATGGCGGCTTTATTTTTAAATTTAATTTTATATCCTTCTAAAGTTGTAGTAAAAGTTAAGGCCTTTTCGATTACTTTAACGTTACAAAATTTATAGGCCAGTAAGGTATAACTGACATTTTGATGGTCTAGAGTTTAAAGTTTAAACCTTGCTAATCTCTAAAGTCTAATATTTTATCTTTTTGTCTACTTCCAAACCACAATATATTAAATTTTCCAATTACTCACTTCTCTACATATAAATAATAAAACTATAAATAAAAACAATTACGTAAAAAGTACAAACCAATACACATACACATTCATACAGACGACATAGGGTGGAACGGAAGGAAGAAATAAAGGAGAAACCCAAACAACATTTAGAAAAGCGAAAACAGGACAGTCAAAGGCAAGTTTAAACATCAAACACCACCATCATCATCATCATCCCTGCTCATTTAATTATTGTTTTTTTTTTTGTGTTTTGTCACCACCTGGTTGAGTAATCAGATCCGTGGGTGATTTACTTTTGTTGTTGGCCTGGGGGGAGGCAGCTAGAGGGCGGGAAAGAGCATGAATTAGTTCCAGGCCAGCCACACATGCGTGCCCAGCTGCAAAAAATCCAAGGACAAAAGGTAAAGAGTGAGACCGAAAATAAAAAAACACTAGGTGCAAATTAATTAATTGTAATTTATAATCAAAATAATTATTTGCTACGTAAATAAATTTGAATTAAAAAACACCAATTTGTCAATAATTATTTTCTTAGATTTAGTTTATAATTTTTTGTTTATAGAATTTCCAAACATGCTTTACTACGATACCAAAAGAAAAATATGTAACATGAAATAAAAACGAAACATTATTACCACAATAAATAAAAATGACGTAGTATAAGCAAAAATAAATACTTTGACGTTTAAACACAGTACAGTATAATAACAATTAGCATTGATGTCCACGCAAATTAAAATACAAAAAAAAGTGAAAACAAAATGGAAGCAGCGATAGACATGCTGAGTAAATTGACTTGTTCTTACCCACAAGTCCTTGACGAACGTCAACATGGCAATAATATTATCCTGAAGGAGAAGTAGCAACTCGCGGAATTAAAGCACTTATTACAAATGGTGAAACCACGAAATTAATAACGTAGTTTCCGTTATCATACTGGTGTGTCTTCTACAAGGGGAAGATTTTTCTCTTCCTATCGCTGAATTGTGCCTGATACCCGGGTCAAACGTGGAAAGACTTTAGTTTTACAGTGGATGATGTGATGGCGTTGTGTTGTGTCCGGGAGGTCGACTCGTCTTCAAATCGACTAAAAGAACCCCAGAAATAATGTTATCAAAATGTTAATAAAATTACTTTTATAAGTTTTAAAGAACAGGCAGAATCTCAAGTTACGTTTTAAGCTAAGTTCACACTTGTGTTCATAGTACAGTAACGCCGAAATGACATAAGAGAATCATACGCGATTGACTGGCGCAATTTCTGCGATATCTACAGAGCAGTGGACAATAACTTTTACCTCCCAAAATGTTTCATTCTTCCGCGTTTCCTCTCTGTTACTTCTAAAATGAACACAAATGTATAATCTGTTTTAGATCAGCAGTAAAATTACCATTATGAATTTTATTATCGGGATAAGACTCCTTAAGATTATGATCCAAATCCCAAGTGGGTTTATGAAGCGACTCTGATTCAGCAGTCTGATTTGTCGCTGGCAGTGACGTCGGGATTGCGGCAGTGTTATTCTTCGTAACATTTTGCAAAATTCGTCTCCGAATCATCCGCTGCACTTCCGATAATTTCCTCTCAAGTTATATTCATACTGCTCGACGTTCGATCCACTCGCTACGATCAAGTTATCGCAGAGGGTGCCTGTTGCGTTCGGTCCGCACTCACAGACGAAGGAACCGACCGTATTCAGGTCTTGTCCGCCATTCATGCGCGTATTCTGCGCACATTGATCCACAGCGATTGTGCAGTTTTCGCCCTGAAAACCGCGGCACTTGCAAATGGTTCTATGGGATCCCTCTTCGCATACTTCGCCATTGCGGCACGAATTTGGATTGCAATACCGGCAGTAGTCGCATCTCTTACCGCTCAATCAATCGGAGCAAACACAACGGAAATCGTTAATTAGGTTGGAGCAAGTGCCTCCGTACAGACACGGATTGGACGCAGAAGTATTCATATCAACTTTGCATCGCTCGCCGACGAAACGAGCGTGACATTGTCAGACGAATCCGCTTCCCATAGATTTGCACGTG
>JAQGAS010000905.1:0-30720 GCA_034686365.1 Pachymerium ferrugineum | reverse complement strand
TACTGCGGTAATAACAATACAGTATCCATTCGGAAATTGTTTCTTAAGACTAAACATTCGTGTAATACTATTCAGAGCTATCTTAAATTTTTATAACTATATAAAATAAAATGAATATTCTTCAAATAAAACAAGAATTGAGTAATTGGAAATTACATTCAAATAAATGTAAATAGGCAAATTCAGCAATAGTAACCGTTGCTTAATTTAGGAACCCACTGGGGTTGAATCTGAATTTAAGCCAATGATATTTGAGCAAAGCCGTATGTGCGAGTGAACTGTACAGAAGCGCCACCACGCGGATAGTAAATGAGTTAGTTTTTTGCTAGTTAAAAAAAAAAAAAAAAAATATTTTTACTGGTGCACTAACGGTCCATCGTATGTATGCGCTATATTATTTTCCACCTTTGGTCAGCAAGATCCATGACTGTTTTCTGGAAAGAGGAAAAAAGGAATTGCGCTGCGCGTTGTTGCCCTCTCTTGGCAAAAATCTGAATTTAAAACTTTCTTTTCATCACCCAAAACTTGACGTAGAGTTTCATTACTTTTTATTGCTTGTTTGTAAATTAGACTTATACTTTATTTGTACTGCAGTACTTAAGAATTAATTTCTAAATTAAAATTGGTATAAGTTTATAAAGTAAGGCAGTATAAAATAAACATTTCTTATTTTAAACAACACTAAATTCCTCCGCTCTCAAATTGAACTAAATGGTGATGCAGATACACCTTGAAAGAAAGTAAATTCCAAAGTTGTCCGGTCGGTTACAAAAAGATAGTCGACAAGACCAAACAGAGTGACAGAATAGGTTTATTAAAACCTATCAGAAAATTCTTTTCTTTCACTAATTCATATAGATTTTAAAATTGTTATAAATGTGTAACTGGAGGGCCTAGCACTTTAGTACAATTCACCAGCACTTCGGGGAATCATTAGGAGGTTCTTAACTTTATTGATTCGCTGTTGTGGGTCTCATTGAAGGTAACATACTGAAAGTAAATGTGCCAACTCATTGAGTTAATCTGCAAGGCCGAAAAGACAACCCCTTATACAAAACAGGCAAACTGACAAAGCAACTGTTGAAAGGTGTCCAATCATCAATTTGCAAACGTACAGCTTAATAAACCACTATTAACAGCCCTGGGTCAAATTTTTGTTATCAAGTAAGCACATAAAAATTTAGCTTAAATTGTACCAAAAGCAAACTCCTGGATTATTTTTTCAAATGCAAAGATAAAAGGTGTAAATGTTGTGAATACATAAATTTCTGCTCCATTTCAATGTGTGAAAGTATGAAAAAGTAAAATACGCAGAATTTGGTGTAACTGATTACAAAATGTTTGTAAAGGCATCTAACATTTTTTTGACTCAATTTTTTGTTAATGAATGACTGTACCAAAGACATTCAAAATGGAGCTTTTTCTTGTCCTTTCATCTGTAGGTTTCGCCACTGGTGAATTCGCCGCATTCTTTCTTCTGATTCTTCATTTCAAAAAGTTGTGAATAGCTGGATACAAAAGAAAATATTATCTGATCTATAAATACACAAGTGTTTATTTTACAGTGACTCAATAATCCCTTCAATAATGGCAAGCTAATAAGTTTCTTCTATTGGTATGTCTCTGCAAGCATTCCAAAATGATAATACTCTTCAATGTTTACATACTTTTTGTTTTGGTTAGTTTTAACCGCATTTGATTACACTGATCGGCAGATCCCTTGTGGTGCCCTCGAGCTCGGCTGGGATTGGTAGTGCCAGGTCGAAGTGAGCGCCATTCGCGACAGGCAGGATTAGGCGGCTGGCAACAGCTGTGGACTTTCCCGTCGCTTAATCCAATTAAAGCTCAGATAGAGAAAAAGCTGAAATATTTTCAAAAACTATATAGTTGCAGAAGTAGTGCTTTTAACTATACAATGGTCACAATGGTCTGCGACGCTTGTGAATCTTGTCAGTTTTTGTGTACGACGTCACAAAATTGATTGGTTGGTTGTGAGGCCCAGCCACCAATAGACGTCATCTTCCTCCCCCACCCTAAAACATCCATTAACGACCTGCACTTTGGTCGAATGTGCTGCGTTAGCCTTTTGTTTCTGCTTCGATTTTTCCGCAGCTGCGTTCACTCGGGACTGTACACACCAGCTGACCCAAAAATCATTTATCAATCGAACCAATGACAGTCACAATTTTTTTTTTTTTGAAGATACCAAAAAAATACATTTACTACTGTTACAAATACAGTTGGTATTTAATTATTTCCATAAAGGTATCTCTTTTTTAAAAGAGTTTTTTTTTAAAAGGATGTTTGCCAGTGCCGCCTCGCTGAAAATGATTTATTACTTGATAAATACATTTGCAGAACATTTATGGCACAACATGTCGTAAGTGCAGAGGAAAATCCGTTTGTTTAAGTTTGCTTTTTCGATAATTACATTTCGCCAAGAGGGAAATGGTAGAAAATTTTACGTGTAATTTATTTTGTTTCTCCTACATTTGAGTATAATTTCATCACTTAGTGTTAAAAATGTAATTAAATTAAACGATTATATAATTGATATTAAGGTCACGTACCCATCTGACCGTGTCATCGTTGTAATAAAAACCAAGATTTCTCTTTCCTTTATTTTCTTTCCCCTCTATTAAATAAAGAGATCTCTTTAATATTTCATTAGATCACCTAGATTCATGCGATGAAACTGCAAAATTCACCCTACTACTCATAAGCAAATTATTTCTTGTGTAATAGGGTACAAAAAAGTTTCAGATTGTCACAAAAACAGCGAAATATTTGGGTATACTGCCCAGTTTTAATTTATATAACTAACTTATTTAGGCGTATATCCCAAGTAAAAAAAATTGTGAAAATTTTGTAAAAAAATTTTGCAAGTAATTGGCCGCTTTTTTTTTTTCTACAAAATTTTGGCAAAATATTTAACAATTTGCGAAAATTTCACAACAATTTGCAAAAATTTCACAAAAATTTTATAAATTTTTTGCGTAATTCATAAAATTTTGCAAATTTTTTGTAAAAAAAAGCGGCCAAATACTTTTTTCTACAAAATTTTTGCAAAATATTTAACAATTTGCAAAAATTTCACAAAAATTTTATAAATTTTTTGAGTATATACCTTAAATGTCCTTATATACCGTATGTAGGCTGAATAAAAATAAATTCAATATATATATTCCAGCCTCTAATTATCTCTGTTCAAAATCAGATGTCACAAAGACTCGCAATCTCCATCAACTGCCCAAATAATACTCAGTATAACAAATATTTCTAAGAGCACAATCTTCTATTTTTATATCGTACACTTTCTATGCAACATGAGAAAATATTACGTCCTTATACAAACCTAATTTGAAATGCTCATTTTTCTTACGCCCTCCCCGACAAAAAAGGATGAATCGGGAATCATCATTCATGTAACCCTCCGAAGAAAACGAGTCCTCATCGAACTCTTATCTACTGCACGGTTCTTCGACCCGCGAATCAAAATGTTGTAGGGGGCGCGTCAGGAAATAGATCCCTGCCGAGTTCCACTTTATCTAAATAGAACCAAATTCTCATGTACAGAGACACGGTGAAGGCGTCTCACCAGGAGTTCTTGCCGCATTGTCAAATCTCCTTTGGTGTCGACGACAAAGCCAAAGATATATAGAGGACGACACTACAAGAAGAACCATCTTGAATTGCAATCTCACTTTTTTTCTTCCCCCCTACAAAAAAAGCCTTCTTTCTTTTGTTACAATTGCAATTGTATCAAGTGTTTCCCATCATGCAGTTGAAAGTAATTAGTGGCAAACAAAAAGATTACATTACAAAAATAATAAAACTCGTAACATTATTTTATAGGAGGGCTTGAAACGAGCCAACTCCCTCCGTTGTATCTCTTGGCAATCAATGAGTCTGAGCTGTCTGTCTAGTTAGTTGACAGGCTTCGCACCACCCTATGGGGCCATTTTCATCCGGGGAATTGAAGCCTCCATGGCCACGTCCCTTGATAAGAAAATAAATGGACATTTTATTCCTCTACAACTACCAATTCAATATAGCCCAATTCGTTTTACATTTTCAGTTTTAAGACTGTAGTTGTAAAGTATAAAATTCATGAATGGAATAGGTGTAAATTGCACATTATCAGTCGATGACCACACGCTGTTGAACCGGGTGGGAAAACGATCTGCCATTATTCAGCGCTTTTACTCGCAGTCTCGATGGCCTCATAATATATGAGTTGTCGGCTGAGTTTCGTCCTTTGCAAGGTAACCTTTTGCTAATAGGTGCAAAAAGACCTTGACCCAGTTGGAAAACAAACATTTTTTTCAGTTCAATTTTTAAATTAGTGTAAACATGCAGAGCCATCAACTTTGTAAAATTGTTTCACCTAAATTATGGTTTATCCAAAGTGGAAACTTTTAATTTCGTGTTAAAAATTTATTTGACGCACCTATTGGACAGGTGATGTCAAAAATTGTCTCTTACATACTTATTAAAAAAGAAATTAGTTCCGCAAATGACAAACTAGTATTTATGTAAACATAAAAAAAAAAAAACATTTCCTGTCTTTGTTTATTACAAGTTACTTAACACCCCTAAATGTAGATTTCGTTCCTGCGGGTATAGACACAATAACACACGAACAAATTCCGAGATAACTAATCAGATATAAAAATGATTACAGAGTTGAAAAATTGGTCATTTTTACTGTATGTGAAATGCATTAAAAATTGATTAGGAAAAAAGTAGCTGCATTGCAGTTTGTGTGTCGGATGGTATAAAATGTTTGCGCGCAGGTCATTTGTCTCCGATAGCAACTGCAAAAATATTGACGAACGACATTCATTGCTGACACGAAATAAATGTTTTTCATTTCGAAGAAGTCCAAATGACTTCTTAATCACTCGCGATCATCCCACAACATAAAAATAATTCTCTTTGCTTGTATTTAATTCCTTCTCGTTAAGAGAATTTCTGTCGTTGAAAAATTAGCCGGTATTTATTTATACCGTAAGATCCGAAATTTGTGCAATTTGGTTCAAGAGAGAGAGCTATATCACAGATTTCATTCAAACAGTTTGAGTCAATACTTAAACTACAAATTTACAGAGAGGCCGCTTTGAAGATTGTAAAACACTGATAAAGTGAGAAGATACAACATTTTTCCCTTCGACTAATTTTGTGCAATTTTTGAATGAAAACATTTGCTGGTTTTTAGGATTGGGTCGTAAATTGTGGTTTTGAAAGTATAAAAAAATATTGTTCGCACACGATGTATTATAGAGATGATTGTGAGGGCTTGTTCGGTGGTTTGAACACAGTGGCTAAAAATATAGCAGAGCCATAAATCGCGCTATCAAGAAAGCGAATTGGAGGGTGAGAGACGAGGGGACCAGCTGCCTTCTTCTACACTCGATGTTCGCAAGCCGCCATGTAACGAGCAACCGCGATTTCTGTCTTTACATTTCCTTTGCAAGGTAAATGTTTAATTTCTTTTTAGTTCTATTGAGTTAGAAATTGGTAAAGTTAGAGAAGGTTTATCTGTTGGTTGCGAATACAGTTTTGTTTTAATAGTATGATTAGAACGAGTATAATGTAATTTTTTGGTGTACTATTTTAGATTTCGGCTGAGAGTGTTGTTTATATTTGGGTGGTGGTGGTTAATTATCACAAGAAATTTATTTTGTTATTTAAAATAACAAAATTGTGAAAATGTTTAACCAAAAATTTTGTATTGAAATTCGTTGGTTTTGTTTAAGATTGAATTGGAATCCGAAATTTAATGGCTAAATCACCAAAAACAAATCCATCAAATGACTTGAGATTTGTAACATAAAAAAAATGTCCATAATTAAGCAGTCGGGCAATTTGCATGGTGCTGTCGACACCAGGTTTTTGGTAATGCAAACCATTATGAGCGCGCACCATAAACTTTTGCTTCGTCACCAGGGCTAGCACCAGTTCACACGCACTTCAATCTATGTAAACGAAACATTTTTTATTACCCCTTCTTCTTCTCTGCATGTGACAAACTCAGGGGTTAGGGAAGGGTTTTAAAGGTGCGGATAAAAAGACTTGAAATGTGTCCCAAGAGATACAATTTCGTTTCACTACATTAGACACTTTGAGAAACTTCTTTCTACAAAATGTCAAAATATTTCAAAGATGGACAATTTTTGTGGATATAAGTCGTATTTAATTGTAGCTAATTGAATGGCGGGTTTAACAAGTTTTTAGAAACCGTTTCCACCACCCACTGACAGACGGCGTGAAATTACACGTCGTAAAAGTCGTAAAATTTATGACCCTTTACGGCTCCTCACTATTTTTAGTTGATGGATGGTCACTCTTTCTTCCTGGTTACACATGCATGGTTAAATTCATCATTATCATGTCATTTTTTTTTTCTATTGCTAATTGTCTCAAATGTTGTCTTTTTTTTTTTTGACTTGTTGCACACCAAATCTGGTTTTGATGAGAGAAAAAAAAAGTTGCGTGTCTAATTCCAAAGTAGATTTGCATGGGTGATAGTAATGCTTGACATACCATCGTTTATCCATTTACTCGTACATTTGATTTGTATCGTGTGGGAAATAGAATTTTCTAGTGTAATTACAAATTTTAATAATTTGAAAATTGGATCATATAATTAAATGAAATTTTTAAAAAATTCTACTACAAAAAAAAAAAATTATGATGCGAAAGTATCAATTAGCAAGGCGCAACAACATGCGAGTAGCTACCTGTTGAAATGATTTGTAGTCGACTGCCATGACCGCCTAAGCCTCGCCGTAAATTTTCCACAACTCACACCACCTCCCACACACGAGGCTGAAAACCATGTGCTCCAGATGTAAACAAACCACTCAATTCACTATATTTCTAATGAAATTTTTTTTTTCTTGTATATATACACTATATAAAATTTGAATGAAATGTGGTATTGCATACATACAAATAAATAGAAAGTTGTGGGATGCGCTCACCTGTCGGAAATGATTTTTCTTCGCACCTGTTTGATACGGGACATGAAGGTGTGAAACTGATTTTTTCCCGCTCACATTTGGCCATGTTTTGATGGCAAGATGTGGCCCAACGGAGCATAACAGATGATGGTCCGCCATCACAGCACACAGTTTACGACGATCCATCATTATGACGTGTGGCGTGGGGGTCAGATTGGAGGAGTGTAAATGGCTGGAATGTATCACGTGATATGCTAATTATTGACGATGGGTGGAGCCTGCAAACAGTTAAACGACAACTGGGAAGAAAAATTATTTCCATCCAATTCACCCAAAAATTAATGATCATGAGTTCGTTTTTGATGAACTCTCCACCGTATGTGGATCCTAAATTTCCGCCGAACGAGGAATATTCCCAAAGTAGTTACATCTCAAGTCCGCCAACGGCCGACTATTACGCGCCCCCACCGCCGCCGCCGGCTCAACATTACGGCTATGGCAACCTTAATAGCCATCACGCAACTGTGAATTATGGCCGTGACACAACGTACACTACAAATCATGGTGCCAACTACTACCAGCAGCCGTGTGGCTTGACACATGGCCAAGCGCAGCCGTTGCCTGGCCAAATTGCTCCTGCGCCAAACAGCCAAAGTCCCGTGCCGCCAACGCCCGCACACCGCTCGCCGGGGCCGTCGCCTCCTGCACCGCCAGACTCACCCAGTGCGTGTTCACAACAGTCCAATCATCCTGTTATTTATCCGTGGATGAAAAAAATTCACGTCAATTCAGGTAAAAATGTTTTGACTGTTGCCGAGCGCGTTCAACGACGAAATGTGGCCTCTCTCTCGCGCCCACCAAGGTTAACGAGGCCATAATGACGGGGCGCACGTGCCTTAGGACGATAAATAACCACCATAAATTAAAGAGTTTTGTCAACTATTATAAGAGGGGGGTTGTAACTTGCATACATTAGAAAAAAAGAAAGGCAATAATCGTAAATCATGTAATGTGTGCGAGTTACAACACGTTTTTTTATTATTATACGGCGCGTTTAAATAGTTTGAAATTGTGTTTTACAGCTAACAACACTTTTCAAGCTGGTAATGAAGCAAAGAGGCAAAGAACAGCGTACACTCGACAACAAATTCTCGAATTAGAAAAGGAATTTCACTTCAACCGTTACCTGACTCGACGACGGCGAATTGAAATTGCTCATTCACTGTGCTTGTCGGAACGGCAAATTAAGATTTGGTTTCAAAATAGGAGGATGAAGTGGAAGAAGGATAATAAATTACCTAATACTAAAAATGTTAGGAGGACTAATCCTGCAAGAAATAATCAACAGCAGCAACAACAACAACAACAACAACAACAACAAATAGCCCAACATCAGGTTCCTCTCTCGGACATTGTGCCGCCGCAGCAGCAAAATTGCCCGCCGCATCACAGCGCACAACCTAAACAAGATAGTTATGGGTTAACGTCTTTGTGACTTGTGCTATTTAAAAGACGATCTCAGGGTTAAAATGACTTTAGATAAATAACATACTCGGACAAAAAAGAGACAATCAGAAAGGAAAATGGATAACTTACAATATGCAATTTCATACCGATATTAGTACGTGCAAAATAATGTTACGGACATTCTATGCACTTGCGCATTTGTGGACGCGTCTTTTCCATTTCATTTCATTTCGCCAGAATTTTAGTTAAAACCTAGAAAAAATTTTCCGACATTTTGTCTTAGCTGATGGCTTTTAAAACTTTCATTCAAAATGATTCGGTTCGACACGGCAAGTTGAAATTCAATATTAGAACTTTGTATACAGTAATTCAATTACATTGGGATGTATACGTTTAACACCGCGTTTTAATACATGACTTTATGTAATTGAATTTTTAAACGTAATCTTTACTATTATTAGTATGAAAATTCAATTTGCATATTGTATAGTTAGCCATATAAAAAGGAATCTCCATTTTTCTCGACATTCCGATTTCTATAGGGCTCAAATCTCAGGATGTAAATGATTAGTTTTCTAATGTTTTGGACCATATCGTATTGGATGAGCTCTAACAGCAGGAGATCTCTCAACTTATTCTTGGGTGGGCACTAACTCCTACGCACGACCACCAATTTACTGCACATGTAAAAAGAAATTTCTTTCATAGTCTAGATTTGAATATAGTTTATAATCTAGTTGAAACACGTTTGCTCCAACAATTTTTTTCTTTTTAAATTAGAATAATTGGGAATTTTTTTTTAATGATTTTAATTTATTTTTTTTCTTCATCTGCCTCTGCAATTGGGCAGCATGGATTTTTCTGTGATTAATGTTCTATGCTCAAGAAGTTAAGTAATTATAAGAAATTGTATGAGGAGGAAAATGTGATCTCGGCTAATTACATTTCGGGCATTATATTTATTTAATACATATCACAAAGATGAAAATTGTCGAATATATATAAAGAAATGTTTTTTTTTTTCATTTCTTATCTTTGAATATTTTCAAATCAAACTTTTTTTTAGCCACGTCATGCCATCAGAATTATCATGGAACCCATCCTTTACACTCCATTGAAATTTGCTATCAGAGTGAAAAAAAAAGTGCTAGCTGTAATGCATGCAGCTAATGCATTTTCCATGCACTTCAGACCACAATGCCTTAATAAAGGAAAAGTTTTGCTGGAATTTGGGCAAAATGTTGTACAAAAATAATTTTTTTTTTTTCTTTTGTCTTTGAATCTCTGTATTATTGTTTTCATATTGTAAACATGGAGCACAAAATGGAATTTTGCACTCTTGACTTTACATCAGGCCGAACCTTTTTATTTAAGGAATAAATTCTTTTTGGAAAATACATGCTGCATTTTATTAGTAAACCGCAAATGAAACTGCTGTGTTTGTCTTGCAGTAAGTTGACAGGGCAAAAACAGACTGATAAAAATGACGGCTTTAAAGCGAGCGTTTCTTAGGAACCGAAAACATTTTTGATACTAAAAAAAAAAAAAAAAAAAAAAAGTGTCCGTGTGTTTTCTTGAAGATACTGACAGACGAAGGTTTTTTTTTTATATATGCCAAGGCACACAGCAAATTTCCCAAGTCGTAAATTAAAAATGTCAGTTTGCGACTTTTCAGATTAGCTGTGAATTGTAAAATAGAAATTTCATTTTGAGGTGGTGAATAAAATGCCAATTCATTGCGTTGAAAATGAATCTCATCAGGCGAGAATCAAAGAAATGAACATTAAAATCCTATTAAGAAAAATGATAGCACCTGTGTGACAATTTTTAGAGGTGTCCTCTTGAAAAATGGTTTATAAGAGACAAAGTATTGTGGACGTGGCTGGCATTGCTAAAGGTACGGTTGCATGGGGGCGGAGAAAAAAGGGAAGAAACTCAAAGGGAAAATAAATGATCTGCCACCGCGACTCCCCTTTGCCTATGAAGTTTGGCGCTTTTAGGCCTTTTGACGACTCGCCTCTTAATGTTATAAAAAGAATCCTTTTACGCTGAAAGATTTTCTCTAGTAATTTGCTTTTTCTACTGATAACACCCTCACTGAACTAACATTTTGACAGAGGTTTGACCCGGAACACTCAGTAAGCAAAGGGTTGTAAAAATATATGTGTATCGAGTTTCAACACATGTCACTAATTAGATTGGTGTTAAAACACCTTGTACTAAGGAAGGAGGAAAAATGATTGTCTACATAAAAAAACAGAGAAAAGTTGTTGTCAATGGGGCGAGACAATTATTCCCAAGGCCCCTATCAAAGGGTTGGTCGATGGCACCTGCACCTCAATAGGGAAAAGTGTCTTTCAGGGGATATAAAAAAAAGTGACTTTTCGTTTAAAATTTCCTGTGGATTGTACTTAATAAAATGAAAGGTTAGAAGAGTAATAATGTAATCTCAGTGGACGTTGGCTCGACCTTTCATTAGCCGAGTTGGGTGGCTCCCTTGAGCGAGCAAGACCGCTCGCCGCGTTGGCCATTAGGAAGAGACGCTAAAGAAATTGGTGGTGAGCAATTAAACTCGGTGCACAATTGTCGTCATTAAGGGGCAATAGGACAAAAACCACACCTTAAACCACTAATAAATCGAGATACATTCAATTTGTATATTTAACACTTTTGGTTTTAGGATGTGTTTGAAAAAATGTCGAGGTTTTAAAGTGAGAGGAAAAGAAAATGTAGCTGCATCATTAAGGGTGATTTATGACGTTTTGACTGTGTGGGTGCAAAATGACTTTTTTTTTAATGGGTTTTTATATGGTATTAGTAGAAAAAGTGTTACTAGTATTTTGTAAGTTGACCAATCAAGTTGAGAGATGAACTCCTCTCTACTGACCAATGCTATTTATCATAGCAGGTCTCTTAAATGCCAATTGGACCGTGCAAACCTTTTTCTAATACATTGCACCGCCTTCCTGTAAGGACAGGTTACACGCTTGGTGATGTACCGAATATTTAACCTGAGATTGGGAAATGAAAATTTTTTTTTTTTTTTTAATTCTTTCCATAAAGTTACAACACACATTTCTCTTTATTTGTTTAGCCATTTCCTTGTTTATAGAGGAAAAAAGTTTATTTACTCAATTTTATTTGTCTTTAATTTCCATATTTCTAATTTTTGGATTTTTTTTTTTTTACTTGGGGAATGTGGCTTTATCTCGTCAGAGGAGTGACTTATCAGCGCCGACGTTGACACGTGGTGCCGACCGCCCACCTGGAGGACACTTTTTCTTTTTTGCATAGAAAAGATGCAACCAGAAGGGTTTTCGCTCCTCTGACGGTGATAAATGGTCTTTTCGGTGGTGCCCTCGTGTGAGCGCTTTTGTCAACTGATTGATGGTTCCAAACCAATCAGAGGAAGCAATTTTTTTTTTTTTTTTTTTAAAAAAACACGGTTAAGGATTAAAATGAAAAATTTAATTGACCAATTTTTTATGGCCACTAAAAATTTTCATTACACGAGACACACCTGATGCAATTTGTAGTTTTTAATTGAATTTAAAACTTAGCTTTCTGTAAATATATTTTTCGATTCGCTAAAGAGAAAGCTCTTAGCCAGTTGTTTCCTGTTCTTTCTGTGGACAGTCATTTATCACTGCCATCCAACCCCCCAGCCCCAATACCTGTCACTAAAGTTGAAGCCAAAAGACGCAGATGCAACTTTTATCCACCCCCTCTAATTCAAAAGAAAAGTTGTATTTAAAAAAAAATGTCTAATTTATAATTGACAAAGATTTTGGGTGACAGGTGTATGACAGATGGTGCAATGAGTTCCTAGTAAAATAATCATTTTTAATGGCTACACATTCCAGGAAAGGCTGTAACTATTTATTTGCACAAATATCCTGGCAACTAATGGCTGAATACTCCAAATGATGTGTTTGATATAAATCTGAAAAAAAAAAAAGACAAGATCAAGTTTCTTACAAATTTTGAGTAGTCCATAGAGGAGATGCGAGTGCTTCACGTTTCTGCTCATTCGTCCACAGGGAACGAATGAGACTAAGTTGAACATCGATTTTCTACTTATTGATTAAACTAACTAACCCTGGTGGTAGAAATTAACCTAAACTTGAATATTTCTTTTGGCTGGTGCATGCAGGAAAAGCTCTCAACTCATTAAGTTGCCATTAATATCTCATTAACGTTTTGAATCAAGGACGTTCGGAACTTGCTTCTAGTTCTACTAACTGGAAATAAACATGAAAATTTTGTTTTATCTTTCCATTTTGTAGATTAAACGTTCCTCCCCTCGTAGATGATTGGCCAAGTGGAGCAGCTTGAGTGACAGGGCTCCTTTCTCACTGTCAAAATATCCGCTCGTGTAATCAAAAATGCACCCTCTATCGGTTGATGACAGATCTGCTACTTCCTAAACACCAAATCAAAACTTTGCTGTCAGGTGAAATAAATTGAAGGAAATAGTTGTATTTTGATGTCTGCATCACATTAATTGTTGACGTTTATTTGGGTGAAATCGGTTGGTCTTATTTTTTTTTTAAGACTTGGAAAAGTTTTCTTTTGGCTTTTGTAATCAGTTTTGATGTCGAGTAATTTAATGGAATGATGGGATGTAGAAATCTCACACATTAATTAAAAATTTGAGAGAAATTATATTTGGAAGACTATTTTGGTGCCATCTAGTGATCAGAGTTTAAGTTAAATACATGTTGGCATAGCTCCTCATTTGGCCTTCTTCAGGAAGTGAAATGATAGCTCTGGTTTAAAAAGTTATTACTTTTTAGTTTTTGTTATGGTGTAGTTGTGGTTTTTGAATGGTCTCAATATGTCAGGCCCTGGTAATGTTAAGCCTCATTTCTCGCTCCTTTGATTTGCAGCAACTCTTATAGGGTATTTTGCTTTATTCATTCAACAAAAATTGTACTTAGCGCAGTCATACATATGTCTTAAAAAAAACCAATAACAAAGTCTGATTAGTTCTTGGCTATTCTTAATTCCATAATCATGATTTTATTTTTCATTTAAGTTTTAATAACATATTTCTTTTACTATACCTCTATAAATAGCTTATAAATTAATATTTATTATTTAACAATTCAGTAAAATGATCAAAATGTATGTCACAACACCATTCTCTTTGGCCACTGAAGATAAGAATAAAATTTCTAAAACTATTTCATTTCTTATTAAATATTAAAAAATTACTAACGAAAATACAAAACTACAAAGTGATTAGTCTTTTAATTTCACGCTTCACTGAAAAATCTTTCGCTTAGTTCATCAAAAAACGACATCTGATGTCGGTTGTTGGTTACTTTTCGTCCATGCAAATCGAGCAAACTTTGCAATTGAGAATGTCCAAAAAAGGCCACTGATAAAGGCAAAGTACCCAGAATACACTTCAAACTGCAATACCAAAAATTTATATTGTTTAATAGAATAAAATAATAACAGTGATAATCACTTGTAATCGAGGTGTTAATCCTAATGATCTTCGATCAACCACAATAGCTGTTAAAATTGTTTGGCAAATTAAAGCTAGAAAAGTGTTGCAGCCAAATATAAGTGGCTGACTCATCTGAGATAAACCTTTGGCAACTTGATAACTGAAAATAAAGGAGGAATTATGTAAATTAAAAACTACAGAATTGAAAATCTTCAACCTTGCTATTGTCATCAACATTTGGTGACAGCTATGAAATATACAGTATGTGATGTATGCTACTAAAATGTAGCTAGTGTCAGACATGATTAATAAGACACACGCTTCAACACCTGCAGCTAATGCCATCGTAATTTCTCCATATTTGTTCCAGTCAATTTTCAAATGTCCTAATAACAATGTTACAAAAGTTGCTGAAAAAAAAGGCGAAAGTCAACTTGTGATTTAGACTTGGAAAACTGACATGCTCATTGCAATATTAGGTTAGAGACTCAGATACAATAAGATTGAGCCAGTAATTGGCCTTAAATTATCTTAAGACATTCATAGTTTGCATCTTTTTGCAGAAGTCCGTTCTCTTTGGTACATATTTTCACCACAAAATTATGTTCCAATAAAAAGAACAGCTTTTGATTGGTTAGATGAATTGAACTAGTCAATTTCAAACACATAATGGATCATTAATTCGTTTGGTTGTATAATAAATGAGTAAGTAATATCATTGTATACAAACCTAAAAGTGTTTTGATGGCATCCACAGCACCATTATATGCTATTTTATGTTCAACCAGTGGGTAAATCTCTTCCCACAATGTCTGTATATAATTCCCTACTTGGAGGCTTCCGCAAGTCCCTAGTGCCCACCATATAGACCATTGGACTAAACTCTTATCAGAATATGCCGTTCTAATGCCACTCCACAGTCTTCTGGTAACTGACCATTTCTCTTTGGCAATTGGCTGTTCTGTTAAAACATCAGAAATCTCTGGATTTGCTGCATTGGAATTATGTCTGGGTTCGATGTTTGGACCGGTGATCGGTGCATCTATACTAAAGTTTGTTGTACTTGTTCGTGGAAGACAGAAAGCTACTATAGTTGCACATATGGAGAAGGATAGTGAAATGTAATTAAGAGATCCAAAGTCAAGGACGGATGTAGAAATAAGTATTTGAGCTGATCCAGCTGATAGAAGGCGACCGGTGAGTACAGCTGCACGAGTGTAGCTAGTTACTTTGCGGTACTTTTCTCTAGGAACTTTGGCATATAGGTATGTGTCGTAGCCTACTTCACAAGCTGTGGCAAGACCGAAGATTACTTGCATCAACTGCAAAGATTTTCATTTTATTATAATGAGTTTTACAAATCAAAACCTGTTTAAATATTTATTACTCCATACGTGGCACTACAAAATTGCAGATTCAACTCTACTTCACTCACATCTATCTTCCACCCAATGAATTTGGGCTCTACAAAGTATTAATGGGTCAATACCGATTGAATATTTCTGTATTAAGGACAAGGCTTAAAGACTCTTATCATGATGATGTATGTCAGAAGTAGAAACATCATGTAGCCAAGTGTCTACAGAATGTTAGCAGCATGTTAACATTGTACCAAAGATGCCTTTGGTACAATTAAAAATTTTATAGACAACAATAATGTTTTTTGCAAAGAACATGGAGTAATATTCCATCATTTTAATGGTTTCCCATAACTCTTTGCATGCTTATAATATGGCATGGATCGTATACTTCTGACATGGATCTTCATGATTCGACAATGTGTAAATACAAAGCAATTGTGATAATGATTCTCCTCTATTGAAAGCGTCTTCCTTTCACTGGAAATTTTCAAGTGATACCTACCATGTCCTCACTTAAACAGTACCTAAACAAACCAATATGATTAATAAAATACAAAAACAAGTACCTGAATTGCCCACAATGGTTTCAACCAAATTAAAAAAACCCATGTCAACGTAAGCGAAACACTTTCGAGTATTATAATCGGTTTCTGTCTAACATAAACAGTTGTTACGAAAATTATGGGTAAAAAACAGAGGTAAGAATACGTCCACACAGGATACACCTGGTTATTTACCTGTAAAAAAATATATAATATTATTTAACTAAACTTCACCTATTGTATTTTTACCTGTGTATGGGTTAAATTAACACAAGGACCCTCTAAATACTGCGTTAAAAAATGAGTTGTCGGGTGAAGAGCTTTGAACCCCCCATAAGCGCATGTGATCAGCGTCAGGTAAACCCACTCTTTCATTTTTACCTGTACATAATAGCATGTGATATTATACCGTATCACCCGAATAACGGTTTGGGATTAAAATTAGTCCGAGGTTATTTACACGCGAGTGCATTGCTATTGCTCATTCAACCGGAACCGGATGTTTTGTTTCGCAGTTAAGGATTTCGACCCCAGAGGGCGGGTGTCACTGGGATTATAATTTTGTTTTGATTATGTAGGGATATTTTAAATGTGAACTTTACACCTTCAAATCAGATTGAGAAAATTTTTGTTCAGGTTGAGAGAAATTTTTTATTTAGACACAACTGTTTTTCCTCGATTTCATTAGTTGATTAATATTTTTTTTTAAAAATAATTTTTAATATTTTATAAAATCGCTCGATATTTTCTAATCATTTTCTAACGTAATATCATACCTTAATTACGTTTATCCTCATAAAAAAACGATAAAATCTGATAACATAAATTTCTACATGTAATTGTCAAGTATTGCAGGGAAGCTCCTTTTTACAAATTCTTTTTTAAAAAAATGTAGGGGTTTAAAAAAAATTAGTCATAAAAAATAACGGTTAGAAACACGTGTAGTCACCTCGACCTTGACCGTGTTATATTAAAAGACGCAAATGTCAGTGACTGATATACAAAAATATTTTATCATCATCAAATTGAATTTACACAAATAAAAAACATTAAAAAAAAAATTCAATGCCAACAGCTATTGACCGGTTCTAGCCGGTTTTAAACAACGTTACACACCCCTAAAGTGTGTGTGAGTCGGTTCGAAAATCGATTTTTACACCATCAGCTAAACGCCTCGCAATCCTGCTACACAATACCCTTTAATTGAAACGTTTAAAATTCTAACACTCGAGAAAAACAAAAGTTTAAACAACGAAAATATTAATTGAACCGGATAAATGATAGGACGAGTGAATTTTTTTATTCTAGTTTTATCTACTAAACAGAACTCTTTTGGCGCATCGTTCGCTGCACACGTGCAAGATGACGTCACGTATGTAGTTTTTTCAATACTAAAGGCGCATTCAGAAACGGCGGGACGCTGTCTGCGTTCGCAGGGACGCTGCGGTTTGAGTGATGCGTTTGTGAGGTATTTTTAGGGGTTTTTACATTTTTTGAAGGTGAGGTTTTATTTATGGGTTATTTCAGTTCAAATTTAATTGATTGGTTTTTTTAAAAATTGTGTTTAGTTACTATGACAACGAAGACGTTTACATCACCTAGGAAGATTTCGTCCAAGAAGAATGTTGATGGTGGTTGGGCTTGGATTGTGATGATGACAGCATTTTGCTCGTTTGCTATAACATCGGGATTGTTCTATTCATTTGGGGTGTTGTTTTCCGTGTTTTTGGAGGAATTTGGCGAGAGTCGTAGTACGACTGCGTGGATTGGGTCATTGAATGGTGCATTTTTTCAAATTAGTGGTGAATATTTTTAAATTTTTTTTAAAAATGTATTTTGGTTTTTAATTTTAAATTTTTCATAGGTCCGATTGGTTCAATTATAATTGTTAAATATGGCTGCCGTATAGCTGTAATGCTTGGAGGCGTTGTATGCACTTTTGGATATATACTCAGTGCCTTTAGCCTTAATGTTTGGCATCTGTTCATTTCTTATGGTCTAGTTATAGGTATAGTTAGAAAATATAGGGAGTTTGCGTTAGTCACTTTTTACGTTATAGATTATAACTGTAAGTGAGTGTGCACCTTGTTACACTTGTAATTATAATTTATATAATTTATTTAATAATTCCATTGAGTTATAATTAATTTTTTTTATAATATAACGTTGTAATTCGACTGCGTGTAATTACAACGTTACATTAATTTTAGCGTTATTAGTTATAACCTAATGTTAGGTTGGAATTAAATTGTTATAATCACGTTATTTATAAGTAAGAAAAATATAGTAAACTGTCATGTGACAAACTCATTGTTTAAAACAACATGGCTGCTTGTCAAGCATCATGGGATACGTTTCCTTTCGTCATTTATTGGTACTAATTATAGTTATAATGTAATTTGAGAATTAATAGCGTAAAAATGTGACTGCACAGTGCGCAGACTCATTATAAATTATAATTATAAAAAAAATTAATTTTTTATTGTAACATTTTAAAAATTTCCTTTTTAGCATTTGGTTTCAATCTGGTCTACACTGGTCTTGTTGTCACCTTAGGTCAATATTTTGTTAAACGACATTCATTAGCCATGGGATTGAGTATGGCTGGCTCTGGTATTGGATTACTCACCCTGGGACCTGCAATTCAAGCTCTTATTTTTAAATATGGATGGAGAGATTCTTTAATATTAGGTAAAATGTCACTGTCTCCATTTATTTATGGAGGCAAAAACCTTCAACTAAAATATAACTCTAATCTTGACACGAATTTTATTTACAGAAGGTGGCTTAACCTTGCAATATGTCGTTGCTGGTGCATTACTGTTCCCTATGACGGATAAACCATTACCTCCAGCACAAGAAGTTGGGCTAATGGGAAGTCAGATATTAACCAAACCACGAGAGAGCAAGTCGGATCATATTTGGGATCCGAAACTTCTTAAGGATGCAAAATTTTGGTTAATATTTTTTACATTACTTTATTTTTTTAACACTAGAGGACTCTGCTGCTCAGTGGCTTGACACTAAAAACACACCCAATAGTCAATAAGTTTCAAGTTTTAAGAGCTAGTAGTGAGGTTATTAGTGGCTAGTCAGACTCAAAAAACTTGTTCAGATTTAGTACAATCTTAAAATTTAGAGAGTACCAATCTAAGAAAAGCCAAAACCGGAAGTTGTGCCTATCCCTTTAGCTCCCTTAGCCCGTGTAATATATTAATAGTTTGGAAAAATTGTTTTTACAGGTGCCTCAATTTCTCGAGTCTATTCTGGGTGATGGGAGGCCTAACCATCTTCGTCATCTCCAAAGACTTTGCTGACTCACGTGACATAGGGGATTCTTTCACTTTGGCACTGATAGCGCTCGGTACTGGAGATATCATGGGTCGTGTTCTTGGCGGTGTTGTCGCATCTAGCAATCATGTGAATATCCTCTTCTACTACAGTCTAGCGATGGTTGCTTGTAGTATTGTTATTCTTGCACACATGACTATTTTTGACGTGGTTGGACTTGTCGTTCTCAGTGTTCTCTTTGGATTCTTCTACGGTCAGCAAAGTGTTTTATTACCACTAGCTCCAGTTACTCTGTATGGTGCGCAGAAGTTGGCTGTTACATTTGGGTTTATACTCTTCACTGCTGGGTTTGGCTCGCTCATTGGACCTCCTCTGGCAGGCAAGTCTTGTTTTAAGTTATAACATATTTTTAAAGATTTTTTTTTTTCTAATTATAAGTCCCTATTAGTTACTGAACAAACAAAACATGAAGATTAAAATGTGGTGAATAATCGGTAATTCTTTATTTTTACAAATTACCTGATTTTTTTTCTTCACAAATTGTGACTTTTAACAAGTAAAAACAATCAGATTTTGCTAGGAAGTGGAAAGTTCCATAAAATTACCGCGATAATTTTTAAATTAAATAGTCAAGAACAAAACCCAAAAAATTATCGACAATTTTCATAGGTCCCCCCTGAATTGAAAGTCCTAAAATTCACATTTCAGACACTAAACTCCATGAGGGCAAGCTGAACAAGGTACGTTTTAGTGGACATAAAATTAGATTGAAAACTGTAGTATCTAATCTCATTTTAACTTTACTACAAAAATTTCATTTATCTGAAATAGGTTATATCGTCGATTCAACAGGTTCGTACGATGGTGCTTTCACGTTTGCAGGTATTTGCAACTTTCAAGCTGCAGTTTGCATGTTTGTTGTCTATGCTATTGACCGCTGTGTGAGAAATAACAACCAAATGCCGCCTCCGTCCAAACTGCTCGACCCGGAATTTCAAGGAGAAAATGATAAAATGATGGAAAATTCGGACAAGTTTCCTGAAAATGGAATTTTGGTTACTTAAAAAATATTTTTGACTGTGATTTATTTTTTATTACCCAATTTCACTCAGGAATTAATTGAATCTCGAAATGTTTCAATTCTTCATTAGGGTTTTGTTATAAAATAACAATCTTGCAACTTTAAACTCTCTAGAATTTTTTTTTTTAATTTTTGGGTTGTAGTGTTAATTGATAAACCCTTGTTATAACGAATTTTTAATGTCTTGATTTATTTTTAAATTGTGGTTGTGATGAGGTTTTGATTTTAATTGTCTTCCGAATTTAATTGTCGAATTATGAAAGTTGTCTTAGCACAAAATTGTATTAAGTTTTTTTCTAATTTTTTTGTTTATTTATTTTTTAATTGTATTGAATAAAAATACTGTATATTTCTCAAGTGAAGCTGATTAAGATGGATGAGGGAAGTGGTGACAATCTAAATGTTTTTCGTTATCCATCATTATCCATCATTATCCATCATTAACTCATTCTACACTCATTACTTAATATGTGAGGGGCCTCTCGGCTTCCGTAGTGTTTGGAATTTGGATTTGTTCTACGTTAAGTCGTGCACGTTGACATTGACGACCCAGTTTAGGCCTAAAATCGCGCCTAAAATGGATGACAAAAAACCTCGGTTGCCTGAAGGTTGGCGAGTTTGCCGCTCTAATACGTATCCAGACCATATTTATTATTTCAACGTGAATACTGGAAGCAAATGCTGGGAAAGCGATATGGATATAATTCTGGGAACAACAGCTCAAGGGCACCCAGCTCAAGCTCGACCGTCAGTGTCACTATCCAGGTCCATACCAGCCAGTGTACCGCAAAAACGGGTAAATAAAAATGAAAATCCGACAATGCGAAAGAAGGGAAGGTATTCAGTATCATCGGGTTACGCAAGCTCCGTAGAATCGGTGATTCGCGAAGTGGAAATTGAGGGCGACGCTTTCAAAACAAAAGATAATTTTTCAGCAAATGGTAAAAATAATAAGGCAGATGAAATTGAAGAAGTGATCACTGGGCCATCGGAGCTGCTAGAAAATGAAGTACAAATTGTTTTTAATACGGTAGAAGATAAAATTAAATCTTTTATCAAAGAAGGGAAAAAAACGGAAAGTAATTTGCAGCAGGTGACAAATCTGTACGTAGCTTTGAGCAAAGTTCTTTCCAGACCAGATGATCTGGAACAAAATTGTATTGAATTATGTGGAGCTCTAAAGGCATTTTTTCCTAAAATGCCTAAATTTGTTGAAGAACTTTCGCCCGATATTTTGTATTCAGAGAGCCACCAATATCTGGAGGAAGAGTTTCTTAAACTAGAACCTCATCTCATGTCTCTCCAAAGGCTTGAGTAAAGTGAATTTCAAGTTTTTTCATGTGTTAACTGTTTTCAATAAAAATACTTTTCATTCTCACTGCTATAAAGATATTTTTTATGTTTAAAAAAATATTTTATAAAAAAAAAAAATTATATTACATTTTTACCGGAGCCATATTGTATTGTATTGAACCGCATCTCATGTTCCTCCAAAGATTTTGCGAATGAAATGGGTTAAGTGCATTTAAAGTGTTATCATGTGTTCATTTTTTTTAATAAAAATACATACTCATGTAATTTTTATATTTAAACAAATATATTTAATAAAAAAATATTACTAGTTTGTTTAATTACTGTTGAGCCACTTAAAATAAGAGGAAAAGAGTCAAGAACAACGAAAAAATTATCGATAATTCATTTAATTTAAAAATCTGATGGTTTTCCAATGTCATATACCAACGATGCGTGGCGCCGCCTAACGTCGAAATTCAGCCATTTTGTATCTTGTGCGCAAAAATCAGGCCTCTAAATTGAGGTGGTCTTGAATTCCTCTCGAGTTTCGTAGTGTTTGGATTTGTTCTATGTCTAGATATTAACGTGATCTCGTGAATTATAGCAGTAATGTACAAAAATGTAAGCAAAATGGATGATTGATGTATGAAGCTTGACGAGTATGTTATTCTATTACATTCTATTATAGTAAATAATGCAAATTATATCTTACAAAAATTTCTTTTTAAGGATTCATATTGCGCGAAGAATAAATCACAGACCTATATCATTGCAGAATTTATAAGTCTACGAATAAAACCAGGTACGTTAGGTTGGGCAAACGAATGGATAAAAAACCACGTTTGCCCGAAGGATGGCGGGTATGTCAATCCACAACATACCCGGGTCGACTATATTACTACAACATCAACTCAGGATGTACATGTTGGAACGTAGAAGAAGTTTTGGGATTAATAGCGCTACCGCCACTGTCACCCCCTGACAAGACTCCATCGAAAACACACAGCTCCATCAGAGAACGATCAACATGCACTCTTTCACAAACAGGACAGAAACGCAAACTTGACAATGACCCAACCCAACTAGACAAAGTTAAGAAGCCATATTCAAAATCGTCCGGTTATGGAAACAGTTTTGGAAGCCCCTCTGTTGCGTCCAGTTCATCGCAAATGGAGGTTTGCTCACAACATTTTGAAGACCACGCTAATGTCATGACTGAAATTGAAGAACTACGACAAAATAATAAAACATCAACAGTCGATCAGATTACACTACGGAATAATTATCCTCAAATAAACGACAAGCCCACGAAGGCTATTGATAATTTACAGACACTGTACATTATCGTTGACACTAATGTTTTACTCTCCTCATTAAAGGTTTTGGAACATTTAACATTAAATTGGAAGAGTGAAAATGAACTCATCTTCATAATTCCATGGATTGTACTAGAAGAGTTAGACAGGTTGAAAGGAAACAGGAACGACGTAAAAACTCTAAAAATACGTAAACAAGCACAAACAGCAATTCAATACATTCATGCGCAGTTTAAAGATCCAAATAGCAACGTGAGAGGGCAGTCTATTGACGAGGCTTCAAAAAAAAACGATTTTGAACCAAAAAATAATGACGATCACATTTTATTGTGTTGCTTAGCCTTGAAGAAAAAAGCAAATTCTTCAGCTGTAATATTGTCAAATGACAAAAATCTTTGCAATAAAGCTCGTGCAAATCGCTGTTCGGCTTACATGGCGGATGAAGTCGAAGATGGAATTACTACACAATTAAAACAGTTGGAAAAAGGTTCTGACTCCAGGACTGCAAAAATCTACGAAGAAATTCGTGGACGAGTTGTCAGCGATATTTATAATTCATTTAAAAACACTTTATTCCGAATATTATCATCAGTTTTGTCAAACACAATGCTTTTGGTGTACGATGCTGACAAGTGGAAGGCCATCGTTAAAATTAAACCACCATGGAATATGGTGGATGTTTTTAGTTGTTTTCAAAAACATAAATATGCCGTATTTAGTCGTATTTTTTCTCGTGGTGACGAAACAATTTTAGAATCTCTGAAAAGTTTTTTTCAAGACGACAAAGGCCGAAGCGGAAGTTTGAAAGTCTTGATTGCAAACATTGAAAAGAGCATTCAGTTGTGTATTCGTTTGCAGCAAGTAAAAGTGGCCAAAGTTTTATGTCTTAATCCAATGCCAAATTCACCATATGAGCCTTTACTTTCAGTATCGATTGATAAATTGCGTTGTTTAAGCGATGAATGCCAAAAAAAGTGCAAGAATGTTGAGAATTTAAAAAGCGAAGTGAAATGCGTAAGTAAAGATATTGGACCAGTTTTGCCAGAAACACAAAATTGGGATCTTGTGAGCAATTTCTTCACTGCTGTAGGAGATAGAATCAGAAGATTTTGTGCCATTATTGGAACAGCTTTAAACATTGAACATTCTTACATTTTACCTTCAGGATTTTCACTACCTAAAGAAACGGACACAGCAAGGCTCCGATCTGAAATTGTATTGATTAAGAATTTATGTGTGGCTTTAAGCAAAGTTCTTTCCAGCACGGATGAATTGGAAATAAATTGTATTGAGTTATGCGGTGCTCTGAAGGCATTTTTTGTAAGTGAACAAGAAATGCCAAAATTTGTTGAGGAGTTTTCGCCCGATATTTTGTTTTTATTTTGTTCAAAATCGGAGAGCCACCAACATCTGGAAATGGGGTTGAATGAAGTTGAAGATCATCTCACTTTTCTCGAAAGATGTGCCGATGAAAACAGTAAAGAGCATTGAAGGTTTTTTTTTTTTTTCATGTGTTCATTTTTTTTTTCATTAAATAAAAAAAATATTTTGACATACGCTTATTCCAAATGTAATTCTAATTTTTAAAAGTAAAATGTTTAATGAAAAATAATTGTGTTACAAATTTGTTTAATTTATATTTGTGCACCAGAACATTACTTCCCATTACTTGCTAATAAGTAAGCTAGGACCTCTCGGCTTTCGTACTTCGAAGCGTTGTTGTAGGCAGCTCCCACTAGATGGCATTCCCTTGCAGATGCAGTTGGAACTAAACTTCACGAGAAGCGTGGAGTTGAGATTCGCCGGGCTGTTTTAGATGACAATTACTCTCATTTCAACAATTTAAGTGATGTCAAAGGGTTAGAGCGTGATGTCAGGCCTCGTTCGTGAAAGAAAACGATGGCAATTGCAAGGTAAGGACGGACGACGATGCGTTTCTGATGCTTGTCGTCCTCGATTTCCATTTAGGGCCATGGGTGGTGGCCTCAAAATCAAAATCCGTTGAATAGACGGACCACACGGCACATTGAGAAGACTGAGAAGTCAATTAGCCGAAGACGGATGCGTTGACAGTCAGGTCGTGATCGCAAAAAAATTACTCGAAGAAGGAAACGGCGACATACAAAAAGAGAGCGAAGCCATCACTTGGCTTATCAAAGCGGCTCAAGAGGATTCAGATAATGCAAGACAACTTTTAAAGGATTGCTTCAGGCAACAGATAGGTAACGGCAAAAAAAAATATTAAAAGTTATGTTATGTTACATTTGTCATTTCTTTTAGGCATTACTTCGAAGAACTATAACGCCGTTCTTGAATGTCTATCTGTAGGTGATGTAGAACAGACCGTTCGGTTAGCGGCACGGGAATTATATTTGGAATTGTCAGGAAATGGGCTTATTACGTCAAAAGTTCTAATGGACTGTGAGAGTGAACAAAAAACCGTTAAGAAGGAGTGTGATGATGGTAAGTTTTGTTTGTACTGGTTGTTTGTACTAATAAAAACTGATATTAATATTTTAGTTTCCAGTTCAGAGTCTAGTAGTTCTTCGAAGACACAAGGTTGTAATTTTAAATTATTTTTTTAAATGTGCAATTCCTAATTTACTTCAATTTAGCCGATGTAACTCTTCTAACTAGCGAGGGAGTCGTGTACACTGAGGAAGACCTTCTCAATTTGGCTAGCAAAGTAGCCACGGGTCAGCTATTGGATCATCCTGTGGATTGGGAAGAGCAGACTTGTCGACTTAAAAATCTCACTTGGCGAGAAAAGGTTTATAAGTAAATTAAAATATAAACATTAATTAATTTAATTTCACAATTTAGCTATGCGATCCATGGTTTTACTACTCAACTCGATTTGTGGAAGTTCTCGATTGGTTGGTTGCTGAAGGATCAGGCGTCTTAGGCTGCGTGATATTTCCAAGCCAATTACACATAATGATGATCTTATTCCTGGAATGGACATTGTACCTTGAAGATTTTACATTTTCACTAGCTCCTACTTTCCTTTTTTATTTTTGTTATATATCAATGGTTGTAGCTACGTTAGAAATGCTGCATATCCACAAATGTTTAGGTTCCTTAAAACATTGGATAAATATTTTGAGACTCTCCTGCAAAAACCTTGATGGAAGCAATTTTGAGTCGTTATTCTTATGGAACAACGCCTCGAATTGTTACCTCAGGTTTTTCCTATCTTCGGTTATCCTTCTCTTCACATATCCTTTGGTACCCACTAAATGGATTGCTTATGGGGAATTTTCGGTTTTGTCTCTTTTTTTATTCTTGATAACATTTTTTGCTCTAGGCAGCAAGAATAGTTGGTTAGTGCAAGTTACAGTTGGGTTGCATGTCTTCTCGCAAGCGTTGCCTTGGCTAGCTCTGAATCTACCTTCATGGACTTACATTGGTGATTGGATGTGCTCGATTAGTTCCATCCGTGTCGGGCCTTATTTATGGTTTCATCTAAGTTTTCCAGCTCTTTTCTTTATGTTTACACCACTTGCGTTTGTAGCGATGTGTAGATGTAAATCCATATTTGGCATTCACCGCGTGCTGCTTCCACACTTGGTTTGTGTTTTTTGGTTTCAGTTGTTTATAACATTTTTTGTTGACTCGACAGTCAAAGAAATTTTTCGTGGTTTTTGTGTAATTTCAACTTTAATTTTTCTTTTTCCTTTTTTATCTTCTGTTATTTTGTGTGTGTTTACAATTTGGTTGACGTTTTCTTTCGTTTTATTTTCAGGCATCTTTCCTCTCTTTTGTATTCTCCAGGTTAACTACTTCTTCCAAATATGTTGCAAAAGTCGGAAAGCAATTTGTTTAATCCGCTACGGGAGTGCAATAGTCATTCTCTTATCTTTCTTCCCACCGTTACTTGTTCGTTTCAATTGGTTATCAGAGTTTCGCCCATTACCGCCTGCTAATTTATCGTGGTCTGATTACTACCATTCGTGTCACCAGCCCGCTTGGGCTACGTCACCATCTTTGGCCAAAGTTCAATCTCAGTGTAGGATATTATCCGGTATGGCTGTTAATTGGGAAGGGAATGTCCTGAGGGTTTCAATTAAGAGCACAACCAACAAAATGGAAAGGAATTTATCCTTCTTACCACGACCAATAGGCAATTGGTTACGTTGTTTACTGGGAGAACGGTGCCCGATTCACTACGATCCCCATCATAGTGCAACAGAGCATTTCTGCCGGTTTCGCCCAGGTGAATGCCATCTGACAAATTGGAATGTGCATTCATTTGAGATTGTTGTAGCAATGTTAGCTCATAGGGATACAGCCGATATTTTTCTTGAAGCGAGTAATTCATTTTCAACTTTTTTGCTCGGTCTACATCGTACTGATATAATTTCTTTTAGCGGGACTTTGGTTGGGGAAATTGGGGGTTCGCGTCCTGTGGTCCGTTTGAGGGAAATTAAATGTGTTCATTGCACTCATTCACTGCCGTCCGTATCAGTGGATGAGTATAAAGATTTTACAAAAAGTTTTCAATCTGTTTTTCACTTTTTCTTGGCTCCACTCTTTGAATATAGAGATGAATCTTTAGAGAAGTTGCAATCTAACTCTGATTCTGGCTGTGAAAATTGAAATTATAGTTAAATCTTTTTGTTAGTTTTTAAATTTGTAAAGTTTATTGTGATTAAAAAATACCTAGAAGTAACTTAATATTTGGGTAATAAAAGAATATTTATCAAAAACAGAATTTGTGATTACTCTAAGGTGCCATTATGAATAGAAATAATTAATGCATATTATTGTACAAAACCTTTCTGATAGCCGTGAACTAGAAAGAGTTCGTGCTTGGTGTAGCATGATTGGTACCCCGTTCTCCTGCGTCAATGCCCCTACATCGAAAGGTGTTGTTTGGATGAAATGGAGGACGCAAGAGTTGATTCGTATGTTGTGAGAAACGATGGTTTATGTGGTAAGTAAACACAGGGAGTTACAAGTTTTAGCTAAATTTTTAGATTAAGTAGATTAAAACTGTAATCATGTACCTTTTGGTTATCTAATTTTCTAGCACGTGAAGTAATCAATTTGCTGTTAATTTATTTATATTTTATTGCTGAATTGAATTATAAATAAGTGTTGTTTTTGAACAAAAAAAATAAACCAAACAAGTGTTGAGCTTTTTGCTATTTGTAATGATGTAAAAAAATTTCTTTTTTTCGAATTTTGTCGTTCTGTACTAAAAATAAAGAAATTTAAATTTTTAAAGAATTTTTTTTTCAATACTCGTAGTTGCGAAATCTGACATCAGGTGGCGAATGTGCTTTATTTGGGGTTGATTACAGTAACATTCATTCGCGCTTAAAAAAATAGTTCCTGGCTAAAGTTGTTTTCGAAGCAATATAAGTTCAATGATTTCAGGATATGAACTAATCCATGATTCACAGAACTCAAAAAATTCTGTGTGACAATATTTATTAGAAAGCAAGACTTCTAAATTGAAAGTGAAAAAAATAGAATCGCAAGGTTATAGAATAGTTCGCACACGGCACACGCCATTCCATTGCGAGCCATTTCACTTACAACAACGGCTTCGACGAAAATGGACCTTCAAGTTGGGTGCATTTTATGTACATACCAACAATTATTTTGATTCGTAGTACGATTTGGAAACAAGAGATTTTCAGTTAAGTAATTTGCCATATCCTGGACGGAAAACAATTGTCCGTTACCGAAATTTTTTAGCAACAGAGTAGATGTATGTACCGCCATTAAGAAGGAATCGGTGTATAAAATTGATAACTGATGCCATCCACCGGAAATTCGTTAATTTTTATAATTACTTCTTGTGGATAACAGTATAACAAGAAGTGTTTAGTTTCTTCTTCTAAAAAAAATTAACGAATTTCTGAGGAAAATGTACACCATAAAATGGGATTCGTTCGCGCTTAAAAAAATAGTTCCTGGCTAAAGTTGTTTTCGTAGCAATATAATCTCAATGATTTCAGGATATGAACTTAATCCATGATTCGCAGAACTCAAAGAATTCTGTTTGACAATGTTTATTAGAATGGAAATGATTGTAAGCAAAACTTGTAAATCGGAAATGAAAAAAATAGAATGATGCGCAAAGTTATAAAATAGTTCGCACGCGCCATTCCACTCATAACGGCTTCGACGAAAATGGAGGAACAACGCCATTAAGAAAGAATCAGTTTACAAAATCGGTAACTGATGCCATCCGCCAGTAATCTAGCCGTAGAATTTATTCAACTGTTATAGTTATCCACCAGAAGTAATTATTTCCTCCTTCTAACAAAATTAACGAATTTCTGAGGAAAATGTAATGGGATTCATCATGGGGCGTTGAGATTCTTCTCTTACGGGAAAATCTACAAAATGGGTGGTGAGCTGAATAGACTTCACAAAGCAGTTAAGTCGCTTGGTTCTTGAAATTACTGATGACTGAGTTTATACTTTGTGAAGCAAGTAGGCATGGCACTGGGAAAGTCTTTCCGGAAAATGTAAAAATGGGCGATGAGCTGAATAGGCTTAAAGCAATTAAGTCTCCGGATTCTTGTCATGGTGACTGAGTTTATCCCGAATCAATTCGAATCCATTTTTTCCCGAGTAATCTTTGGCGTTTATACATTTTTCAATTTTTATTAATAAGGTTCGCCATGTACCCTAATACCTCATTCGCACAGCACAAGTAAGCTAGACTAAATTCTTAGTCTGGCCTAGACAGTGGAGTGATTTACAGCCCTTTAGTCCAGTTCACAGTTCTCTTCCAAGCAAAACTGATGTGTCTAAAAATGATGGTTCTTCGGGAGATTAATATTGTTATAAAAATTTTTTTTCCGAAGCAGAACGAACTTACGACTAACGTTCTCTTCGGTCCTTTGATTCTGTCGCTGGCGGCGTTAAGCCTTATTATTCTTTCTTTCGGGAGATTTTGATTTTAGAGAGAAAAACATTTTTTTACACGGCCATTTTTTCCGCCGACTAGTATTGTTGCAGTACTTGTTGCCCACTGCTCTTATTTAGCGACAGTTTACTGGTATCCATTGACAGTTTTATGGAGCAAGTAAATCTTGTCTCTACTTCTAAGGTTTGTTTTGGGTGATTGTGCACAAACGTGTGAAATTTGTTTCTTGTTTAACTTGTTCTCGCCGCGTATGACTAGCTGTCGCTGACGGCATTAAGCTTTTCTTCTTGTTATCTTATCATCAAAATTCATTGCCGAAAAACGACCAAATGTCAAGATAAATAGTTTCAGACCCGTTTGGCTATGATGGGCCTGGCCTGTAGCGTATGACATGTCCTACTACTCTTTTCCCTTGGTTTAGCAAGGTCCCATTGGATTGCACCTTCTTTTTAAAAGTAGTAAATATTTTGCTGGTTTGCTTGACCCGTTATTTTTTTTTCTTTTTTTTTCCAATCGTTTGTGTAAACTCGGGTCTCGGTGACAATCTTCCTAAACCAAAAAAATTTTCCAGAGGTAGGCTTCTCAGCAGAGATTGGGGTTTCCCGCTGCGCACGACCTTAGCTGTCGCTTGCGGCCTAATTCTTCTTCATTCATGTCTCCTCTTCTGTATTTTTGCTGCTAAAATGTTGCTCTCTGGTCATTAATGACTAAGATACAGACTCGAGGTAAATATTTAGACGTATTTGACGGAAATGAATGGAAAAATTTTTTTTCCTTTATAAATGGAAATATTTTTAGTTTTTCATTCATAAAAAAACAACAAACATTATGGTTTTATTACTAGTCGTTGAATTTTGGGTAAAATGAGGTATAGTTATTAATACCGTAAAACGGGGTGAATCGGGCCCCAAAGGGTGAATATGGCCAAAATTTGATTGTGTACAACAATGTTTGTATCCACTTTCTGCAACTCCAAGTTGTTTTTCAAGTTGTTTGTTTTGTTCTGCTCTTTTGTTCTAGGTTGATTTTTAGTTTTAGTTCTTCGTGTCTTTCTTTC
>JAQGAS010000904.1:0-30797 GCA_034686365.1 Pachymerium ferrugineum | reverse complement strand
AAATTTCACTAACTCGAGAATAAATTGTAATTTAATCTCGAGTTTGCATTTAACTTGTGTTGGTGCAACCCACCCTTGATCACAAAATCTCTTAACGTTTATAAAAAATGAAAGAAATCTTAATTCAAATCTCACCTCAATATATTTTTGAAGCTTTTTTCTAATCACTTGAATCGTTTGCAAGTTTAGAAAATGTTTTTTTTTTTTTTTAAAGCACATCAATCATTGCACGGAAATGTCATCGCGTAAAAACATCAATAAATTTCCAATAAAACTTCAATTTTAAACCACAAATTTCGCTACCCACAGCAGTTGTCAAACCTAGAAATTTATAATATTTACTAACTCGAGAACAACCCCACCATAAATCAGTGAAAATATCCTTCAATTATAGTCAACTAGATTTATAGGCCCACATCAACTGCAGTTAAATTGCCATTAAACTATGGTTGAAATAGGAATCCCTCTTACACAATCAGGTCCCAGTTTCTTACTTTACACAGTTTGCAACCAGGTGGCACCAGCACACAGACGTCCCCCTCCGTTGGGACATGCTCTCTTTTCAACTACCTGGTGCTGATCTTTGACCCCAGCCACTCCCCCTGTTTGCTCTACGTCGCACTAGCCACAGAGTAGGCCTGTCTTTTTATTATCTCCTCCCTCCCTCCATGGGAGGGCAATTCAAACACCTGGGGGAGGAATAATATACAAAGTCGAAAACTAGGGGGTTAAAACTTGCTTCCGTGTTGGAGTCCACTTTTCCCCATCAAACTAAAAATTTCAACTGTCTCAATGTCTCAAATTTTTTTATAATGCATTCAGCACATTATATTTGGGGGAGGAGTCTGAAACAATTTTAAATTTTAATTTTTTTTTCCTGCACACAAAACTGCTCTTAATTCAAATTTAACTTCCATCTTGCATTTCCAATTAATTTCTCGTCTTTGAGTGGAAAATATAATGCGAAAAATCTCTTTTAAGGCCAACAATTTAAATCTGAGCTTGAGAACTAAAATTCCCTCTCATATCCTGGTTGATATCTTTTTTTTTTTTTAATAAATAAAACAGCGGACATGCTACACAGAAGGAAATTGCAATAAAAATATAGTGCTTTAAAATTTTAGGCGGAAGTGAGAGGGTGGAATATTAATTTAACGTAATGGTTTAATAGTTGTTTCGATCACCTGTGGAGGCGCTCGTAAAAATTAATATATTGGAAGGGGGTGAGATGAAGGAATGTTGTCAAATCAATTAACAAGTTTGAAGTCCTCCTACGAAGTTGTTAACCCGGTGTTGGTGGGTGCAAATTTTTGCCATATTGGATATGGGTGGATCTACAAATCAAAATGTTAAGTTGACAGTTGAAAATGGTAACTCCTCTTTAATATTTTTTCTATACTATAGATTTGGTCTGTAATCTAGAAGAAATGATTTTTTTTTAAATGTAAATAAGAGAAAAAATGTCTGGTTGAATCGTTTTTGGCTTATTTCCAAAAATTTGTTTGCAGAGTAATGCAATTGAAAGTTTTATGCAGAGGTTTTTCAAACTGGGATTGGAGGAAATTGTTGTTATGGGAAATTAATAAGGAATGACTCAATTTATAATAAGGGATTATGAGGGGAAAATATTTTTACAAGTTGAAATTGTTTTTTAATGGATTAGTAATAAAGAAAAAACTGTAATTATGTTAATACAGTATAAACTTTTACCGGGAGGGAAATTTTGTGACGTAGTTTTTTCATTGTAATTGATATCACTTAGCAATAGCCAGACAGTCATTCATTTCCGGCTTGGTAGTCATTTTTGTAAAGTTGCAGGGAAAATTATTTTTGAATCATGTTTACATCCTACAATGATCTCACAAATCATCATTTTTGAAATATGTAAAACAATCTGACTGGAAAGTAGTCTAATGTTAGAAATATAAATGATTTAGATACTAGTTTAACCTGGGTTTCACACTATTAAGTTTTTGTGACAAGACTTTGTGAAGTTGTATTAATGTTGATGTGTATTTTTATAGCTTGTTCAGTTTTATAGACTAAACATAAACAGCCGTGATTATGAGTAAATATTGTAAATAATGTCACTAAAAGCTAGGGGTTAATAATTTTTAGGTTGGTTAATTTATTTTCTCAGTTAAATGACATTAATTACTCGTCATTTAAGTTGTGTTCATTATGAATTTCTGTAGAAAAATCAGATCAATAACATATTCTGAGAACTGTACAGTCAGTTATATTGATGATGAAATACACTTATTGCATTTGTAGGATAAAACTTGTTGATAGACGATTTTAATGCTCACTTAAACTCAATTATGATTAAACCATAAAAACGTTTCCACAACGCCGATTAAAATGCACGCAGTTTTTGTATAAACTAACCTTGTTTGAATCAGGTTATGGTTAAAAAGTTAAAAGTTAATATCTTTTAAATGCAATTTTTGTACACACGGTCTTTTTGTCATACCAACTCACGTTCAAGGTAGAAAAATCACGATTGGACTGCGGTTCCCACCCACCAGGAAAAACTTAGCATGGAATTTTTTTTTTATCTCTAGATTTTTTACGCGTTGCAAATTTCAATATAAAAGTATTTACGACATTGCTGTTTTTATTACAGATTTTAAAAGTGGTGTTAATAGGATTTGCACCAAGAAATTAAAAAAAAATTGATGAGGGAGGTAACATATCAAAGGTGTAGATAGAGTAGTGGGCGAAGCATAACCTGTCCTGAACGGTATGGCAATTTATCGGAAGAGCAGCCTTAAGCATAATTCACTACCTGGGCCAACACCCATTAACCCATTGGTGCCACAACCTACGCAGTGGACAACTGTTTTTGAAAATATAAATAAGGGCGGTTATAATAAATAATAAATTTTTAGCAATGAATACATTCTAAAAAGAATCTCTTGTGCAGTGAGTCAGCTGCTCTTGAACCATTCCTCAAAGTATAGTAATTAAACTTTTTAAGTAGATTGAGGCTTTTATATGTTTCCGAGAAGTCTACAGTTTTTGAGACTGTAAGATCAAAAAATACACATGGAACTTTAAAAGGCTAATTTGGTTGAATCGACCGTATGGTGTTTACGAAAGTTAGGCCCTCTGTCTCTCGTTAATGATCAGTTGATTACCCCTTCGCATCTGTCTAAATGCAACATCCGGGATATGGAGAAAAGCGCGCTCTATTAGTGGTTGATGTGAATAGTTGATAATAGGGTTTTTCTTGATGTTTGGCTGGATTTATGATGAAGTTTCATATTTCATATTGAGTTGAATTGCACCTGGGTGATTATGCGATTGTGAATCTAGTTGCGGGAAAACAGGAAGGGGTAATTTTTGGTAAATGACCATCTGTTGGTGTTTTAGAGGAGGTGAAAGCGAGAAATCAAGTGGTAGAGTAGATAATTGGGCGACTTTTGATGGTTAAATCTATTGTGATTTAGTAGATTTAATTTTTGTATACATCAGTGTTCAATATTATAAAAGGTCAGTGACTGATTTAACCCACGACTTCTTTTAACATAAGTTAAAGGTTTATATTGAACCCCCCTCTCCCTCTTAAGATATCTAACCGTATCTGTATATCGCTTATAACCCAAAAATTCCACTGACGTAGAATTATTGAATACAAAAAACAAAAACTATCATCAAGTATTGCACCACCGCCACAACCTTGTAAGATCTTTTTAAAGAAAACACAATAGAGCTGTTTATTATATGCGATTTCATCATTGAGTAATTAGTTTTCACCATTTTTACATACAGTACTAATATTCTGCAGGCCAACATGAATATTCATTTTAAAGAATTGAGATTGTAATCTAAATGGGGAAAAAATTATATTGAATGCTTTAAACAGTTGCCCTCAATGGATGTCATATGCAGAAAACACCAATCAAAATAAAAAGTGTCGTTTACAAAGTGAAGCTTGAGGCACCTTCCACGTATATGGCAATACACTTCCCCTTGACGTTCGACAAAGGAACACAATTACAGCTCAAAGCGAAAAGTCCTGCTGCTTTTGTCTCAACTATTCCCTGGTACACCAACTTGTATTTTACACCCGTGCTAATAACTCTTATCGCACTCCAAACTTAGTTCTTTTGTTCTTTTCTGCTTTTTTTCACCCTATTCTTTCTCGTTTTATTATTTTTGAGGATGTGATCCTTGAACATTAAGCAATTTAATGGTCAAATAAATTTGGAGAAATTTTTCATTTTTGCACTGGATGCGATGACTAATATGTCCAATATGATAGTTGATGTTTTCACGGAACCTGGTCCCATGAACCTCTATTGTTCACGTGCCATTGCACTGTGCAACAATGGTTCGCCACGAGGCCCTCACACAATGAACGCCAACTTCCTGCGGAAGTTCCCCTCCTCCATCCCCTCTACCTCTCACCATCCCTTACCGGAGCTCGTTGCTGTAGGAAAATGAATTATCAGTTGTTAAGATCTGTTCTCACTAAAGTGTTATTGTGATGA
Source organism: Pachymerium ferrugineum (assembly GCA_034686365.1). Lineage (NCBI taxonomy): Eukaryota > Metazoa > Arthropoda > Chilopoda > Geophilomorpha > Geophilidae > Pachymerium > Pachymerium ferrugineum. The sequence goes on along the minus strand of JAQGAS010000904.1, from coordinate 26,301 downwards.
GATGAGCTAGAGAATGATGATTGTGCTTGATGGTATTTTTTCGAGAGTTTTTTTTAAGTTTTTACTAAAGGTATGAATTGCACCATAAAAAACATAAATGAGGTTTTGGTACTCCATTTTATGACAAGGTTTTGTCATTTTTCTTTGCCGTGTGACTATTTCCAAATGTCAACCTTATCAGAACCATCTAGTCACTTTTTCCCTCATGAATGTGGAAAATTGAAACTTTTTTTTTTACAAATTTTTTATGCGTTTACGGTTTAAGCGAACCATTAAAAACTCGTTTACAAGTTTAATAACAGTTTATATCATTGAAAAGACAATATTGTTTTTTTCAGATATTACGACTTCAGAATTTAGATTTCTTTTACTTGTAAATGTAAAAGTTAACAATGTTTTTTTAAGCGCGACTTGTACTTCTATAGTACCCCTATTTAAAAAAAAAAAGTTTTTTGCAAGTCACTTTAATCATAGTTCTGAGTATCATAGTTTTACAAAAAAAATATTAGTTTGTCTGCTGACCTGACTTGCTTTTAAACAGGTATAGAAACGTTTAAACTGATTTATAACCTATTTCTTACGTATTATCTCACTTATCAGATGTATAAAATTTGGCCAAGTGCTTGAGAATAAGTTTGTTATTGTGTAGTTTTCCCAGTAAACAACTCTGTTGATGAGAGTGAGCCTATTACAGAAGGGAAGTATATGGGTTAATGTCAGCCGTTGTACTGACCACCTTATAGTATCGATCACGTGTCACTTTCCTCATTTACCCACCCACCCTAGGCGAGTAACCCGAATTGTGTCATGAGTATAGATGTTTGTTTTTGTTTCTTTTTATCTAAGAAATCGAGTGTTGCTACATAATTGAAAATTAACTGGTTTCTTATTTTTGCACATTTAATATTTTTCACCTGCATACTTGAAATGAAGCGGCAGCTGTAACCATAGTGGACAAACCCCCTTTGAAACTAGGGCTCTCCAATGTGGGGTGGCCGCTTTTCTTTATCCCCTCCTTTCCATTTGTAGTCTTGTTTATATATGGGAAGAATTATTTCTATAACAAAAGCAACCTCGAAATTCTGTACAAAGATACTATCATACTGCTAAAAGGCTTAAGGATTAGACTGCTTAAAAACATTCAAATTCAATATTCTCCTTTTTATCCTCATATTTTAGAAAATATATATTAAAATAATTAAATTCTGAATTTATTTTAAACTTTTTCTCTTTATAATTCCCGACATAAATTAATTATTCTCTAAATACGTAAGTTAGGTAAACTAGATACAAAATTAAAATTTTCATTTTTTTTTTTTTCCTTTTTTTTCATGATTTTTTTTCCTGCAGTTATTGTGAGAGTGTTGAAGATTGTGTAGCTTTAGGAGGATGTTTCATTCAATTGAAAAGACAGGTGGGAATTCCTCCAGGGTGCAATGTTTTTTATGTCTCTTTTCATTCATACACAATCCTTTTAATCAGACACTAATAGAGTGTCAATCAAAAGATGTGCAATGATTAAATTTTTTTTTTTTTAATTTAGTTACATGTTAAGATTTTGCATGTCTTGGTGGATGCAATAAAAAGTGAAGAAGAAAAGGTAAATTGAAGTTGTCAAAATTTATAGGCATGGGAAAAAAAATCGCACAAAAGAATTTGTAGTCAATATTTTACTGTCTTCAACATACCACGAGTTGATCCTGGAAACTTTCTTTTAAACGTAAAAGGAAGATGAAAGAAACGTTAAAAAAAATGAGTGGAGTGCAGGTCTGTCTTTCTCACACACTACCAATACCTTGACATGCAAGTTTTAGTGTGGCCAAACAACTTGCCCTGCAGCTACGGAAGGACGTGGTAAGCAATCAAGAGAGCAATCTTGCTTGCACTTTTTTTTTTATCTTATTCTTGTTCACTATCCTCTCTCTCACCTCTCCTTACTACTTGATGGATGTTGAGATTGAAAAATGTTTGCTGTGGCCAAATATCACAATTTTTTATCTGCTTTTCTAAAACGCTTTGCTTTTTGTTTTCATAAAGCTTTCATAAGTGAAGAGAGCTGTATCTGAAGATTTCTTAAAGCAAGTGTTTTCAACTTTAGGAGTATTTTTTTTTTCCTTTTGTCAAGGTTGCCTTTGACTAAGGGAGATAAAAAAAAAGAGGGAGGAAAGAAATGCAGAAATAATAGACTTATTCTGCATTGCGGGAAATTAACTTGAGTGCTTTGAAAAAGTTATACAAAATAAGAAAAATTTAACTTTAAAGTTGGACATACTAGCTTGCCTTAAAAAATTCATGATTTGTTTTTCTATAATCCTTCGTGTAACATTATGTATATTAGGACTGCTTACATTTAATTAGAGGTAACAGGTTAGACGTTAACTCTGATGTTCATGTACCAAGTCATTAAGCAGCAGTTATTTTTAAATGAATTATTGTCATTGTAGTTAGGACTATTAATATTTTATGCACTAATTTAATGCAAAAATTGCTCTAAGATTAAAGGATTAAAATGCGCAAAGAATACAAAAAGGATGTGAATTTGTACTACACACCACATAAACTGTTTATTTAATTAGTGCATATTATTAGACTGTGAAATGAAATGGTTCTTTCTCAATTCTTACATATGGGTTTTTGAATTCAGTGCGGCTGGCCAATAAGATCAATTCGCAAGGGAATTTCCTTGATGCAAGAGAGCTTTAAAACCCTACTTGAGGTGGAGTATGAAAAGAAGAGAAAATGTAGTGTCCCCTTCTAGGAGTAGACCAGACGCCAGTCTCAAGCAAAGAAAGAAAGCAAAGATATAATAAGTGCAGATTGAGGGAGGGGTTGAGGCGCGTGCATTTTTTTTTCTCTTTCCTTCAGTATTCACAATACAAACCGGTATAGAAAAGTAGGCCCAATACCAACAAAGAAATATATTGCTTGAAATATTAGGGGCAACACATTACAAATAATCCAAATAATGGTAATATTCAGTATGGATTTAATTTTTCCAGAATTTCCCATTTGCAACGCATTCTTTCAAAAAAAAAAATGGGACAAAAGGCAGAAGCAAGTTTTCAATAATGGTCGTTTTCCATTCCTAACCCCATCTTTTGTTTCTGTCATATTTCTAGGGACTAAAGGATTAAAATCTACGATGGCCAGACTGTTGAGTCTAGACACTGGGTTTAAAACTAGTTTTACCAGGGCTAGTTGCAGGTGAAACAAAAGATTTTGGCCCATCAGAGGGCGTTGAAAATTAATTCATAGTGTCGATAAATAAAAAAAAAAAATTTGGAAGGGGTAAAAAGGGATAAGGGAGTCTTCGGGTAAAGCATAAAATTGGTTTAACTCACGTTTTTTCTTTGGTTCATCCATGTGTTGTTGTTGATGGTGATGATGCGGGGGAGTGTGAAGTTCCATCATCCTCTCAGCCGTAGCTGGAGATAGACTTAGGAACTCTAAATTTCCGTATGGATCCACGGTGACAGGTATGGTTAGTTGTTGGAAAAATCTTCACTTCAACCCTTTGACTCCGCGCCAAATCTGACTCTGATGTTGGTGCTGTAGAAAGAAATAGAAAAATAAATGTTGGGTGTGTTTGTTTCCAAAAAGTAGTTGAAAATTTTTTTCGTTGTTTAACACTTTATAGGTAAAAAGCATTGAAACTGTAAATCATCAGTCAAGCACAACGTTTGACCCGTCTTAGTTTATACCCAACCTGTCATTGACCAAATTTTTTGGGTTAAAAAAAGAGATTTAAGTTTATGTTAAGTTTTGAAGGTGCCGACTTGTGTGATGGAATTTGTCAATTAAATGCAGTAAAACACAAAATTAGTTCAGAATGTAACGTTTTGACTATTTTTTAAGCATTTTATTGCCAAGTTAAGTTGAAAAGTTTACGGGAAAAGTTGTGCCACAACTGCAAACAATGATATTTCCCTTATCATACTACGGAAATGATACACATTTGTATGTCAAAATAAATATTAAAACTCTGGATCTTTTCCCGAGATCCTAGAAGAGTTCCGTACTAAACAAATTGCATCTAAAAATAACTTGTAATAAATAAATATATTTTATCCTGAAACGTCGTCATTCAAGAGTCTCTTTTATCAAACAAACAAAAGTAGCCGCCAATGACTGCATTGTGAATTAGGTGGGAAAAAGTCCTGACACTTTGTTGCCGGCGATGACTCACTACTTGTTTATGCGTATCTCAGGAGAAGTAAAAACAAAAGGGTAAATTTTTTTTCAAAAATATTAATGGGCATGGAGTGAGTGATTAGGAGTAGAGTGTAACTTTCTTGTCAGTCCGTGGGCTTGTGGTGGTTCCGGACTGCTACACTTTTCATTGATGGTTCCCCGAGGGCCACGTGCTCCTAACATCTCAGCATGGGCCTTCATCTCAAAGATGTCGATCTCACTTGGCTACCCTAGCACTAAGAGGGGGATCCACCAAATACCCCTCGACACAATTCGAGTTATTCGAGTGGAAAATAAGAGAAAAATGGATGATTACGTCACAGAAGTGTGCATTTGTTGGAGGTGCACTACTTTTGTGTGGCCTAAATTTACCAAATGATTAAAATGCGCCGATTAAATTATAGTTTGAGCATTAATAATAGTAAGTGAAAAGAACATATTGGAGTTGGACTTGCAATCAAGATTTCGGGTATTCTTTATTATTTGAATCATGTTTTCATTTAAACATTTAGCTTCTTTTTATTTAAACATTTTTTATTTCACTTCAGTGACAAGCGGTATCGGAAAGTTTTAGTAAAAGGTTTATTTATTTTTTGTTATTGGTGATTTTGAGGTGAAAAAGTTTTTCTCGTGGTAAAAAAAAAGTCGGAAAATGTAAATTTTTTTCTACTTTTATGCAGTCATGCGGAGAAAAAGTGCTGAGTCAAACTGAGTTGAACACTATTCAGTTTCACACACACAGGACACTAGATCACCATGACTATTTTCAACATCCTGTTGCTGCGAATATGTGCGTTATACAACCCTAAGAGTTTGGCAAAGAAATTACGTCGTAAAAAAATGGTTTAAAACGAACTATTTGAGTATGCTTAATTTTGTCTTAATCGAGCCAAGCCAAAGGCTTTTCCTGTGGCTTCGAGCTAAGGTTAAGTTTGCAAATCTTGTTGCGCTTTTAGCCACTTTTTAAGTAAATGCCCTGCTTAAACAAAAGGTTTAAAGGTATGAAAAACTATCTTAATACTTTTTTTTTTGTTTGTTTAATTTTTTTTCTGTATCGTTTATCAAGCAGCAAATACGTTCATTTGCCATGTATCTGGAAACTTTTATAGACGTAGATAGTTAAATTATAGATGATAGTTGACGAGTATATTCATAAGGATGAACTTCTAGAGGATGTTAGAAAAATATTCGGGAATAATTTATGTTAATACGACACGTTGCGTATATGCTTCCGTACGCAGAAAAAAAGATTTACAAATCCATTTTTTAACAGTAGCTTTGCTTAGATGGTTGAGATATTATATTTAATAATAAGAAAGAATAGCCCAAGGAAATTTAACGAAAATAAGTAAACATATTTTGGAAAATTGCGTAGCTATGCAGAAGACGGAGATATCAAAATCGCCGGAGTTTGGTGTGTATGGAAGTTCGGAATTGGTATTTAATTATTCTTACTTGTTATTAATGTCACAGTGTTATATGAAATGAGATTTATTAAGTTTTAAAAACCTTGATAAAGAGAAAAAATAGTTGGATACGTGCACGATGCAAGTGGGAAAAAGGAAACGAAGCAGCCGGCGACACCACGCGATGCCCACCTGTTGCTGTGGCGGCGCACGCAGTGAGGGTCCCCTTTTGGCTTTTCTCTTTCGGATGGATGAATTCGAATGCCCATTGAACACAACCCAACACGTGTGTCTTTACATCCATTCCGACTCACAGTGTTTGCATCACATGGAACAGGTGGATAAATATCAGATTGAATAAGAGAAGATAGTTTTAGAGGGAGGCTTTTCCTTGAGTTTAGAAAAATGTTAAAATAGCGATAGTTGGAAAAGTTTGTGCCTACCTGTGCATTAGAAATTCCTTTTAAAATTCGTACGTCCAAAGAACACAACAACACATGCTATTCCGTTCCACCTGGGCGCTAAGCCAGCACTGAGGCAGCACAGGGCAACGCAAGTTTCACTAGCCTCTTACCTGGGGCAAAATTCTCCCCCTCCACCCCACTAACAGGTGAGAGACGCCAACTGTTGCGGAGTACCGCATTCCACCGCAGTGTGGCAGCTCGTAGAGCACTTTGAATCCAATTGGCTAAACCTGGTTAGTGACATCACAGGCTGCTTACGATGGTGAGATGAGGCGGGGGCGGTGACAGTACGTTCAACTCACCTGGCCGGTCCTGCTACCTGTGTTTGGGACTCCCATCGGAGAAAATGCTGCAGGGCCCGATCACGATGATGAGGCCCAGTTTTCATCTATTTTTATGTGAGGTGTAACTAAAAGTTTGATCTCAGGTGTGGCTCAGGTGCAAGACAGATTAACTTGGTCGGATTAAAATTAAAGTTTTTAAATTTTTTTTATTGTATAATTATTTTTTCTATTTATTTTTTAATTAATAGGACAAATTTTCCTTAATGATTAACGCTTTGAAGGACAAATTTAATGTTTGTATAAAGTAGTGGATTGGCTTTTACTTGCCACCAATCTACGTGCAACGACTAATAATGGATTTAACGTCATTCGGTGGCACGTGCAAGTCGATGACGTTTTAAGTTTACAACGTCACGTCTTTGCAACTAACTTGGAAAACCGGTCACGTACCTCACGTACCGTCGGGACCAGTTACAAATGATGTCACAACCATTATTGCATGAACTTTTTTTGGACGGTGGGGAAAGAAGACTCAAAAATAAATTTTTCAGGTGAAAATTTATTACCTTCAAACCTTTTTTTAAGAGATTAAAAATACTCCCTAAAAGTCATTTGTAATCTCCATTTTTCTTTATGACATTTCAGGAAAGAAAAAATTCTTTCTTTTCTTATTTTCACCTGAAAAAGATCCAGTTTTTTTTTTAATCCGTGCCTGTCTTACACCTTTACACAGAGGGGTGTGGATTATAAAGAGGGGAATCTCGAGGGGAAAATGAGATATAGAATCACATAGTGTTAAAGCAAACACACAAACCGCACACACGCACACACACAAGTTAAGGAGGCTGGAATAAGGGATTAAATTGAATATGGGACTGTGGTTTGAATAGTACAATAGCCCCGACTGAAAATTTGAATTTTCCAAAAAAAAAAAAGTGGCAGAAAGTAAGAGCCTTGAACTTGTATTGAGTTATTAGGTGAGGGATTAAGTCGTGGGTCTAATTAATTTTTAAAGGGTGTGTACGGTGTCACTTCCCTCGTCAAAGTGAGGAGTGATGGGAAACAACAGCAGATGGTTAGCGGGCACCCGATTGTCAGGTGACAGTTATAAAACGGTACCCCCCTCTATAAATAGGATTTATATCTACTTTTAATTTGGTTATTCTCTAACCATCGGGTTTGGTATAGTTATTTAGTTGTAGTTATTATTTGTCCATAAGATGTCGCTCGGTGTGTAAGGTGACCGGATGCGACTGATTAAGGGGAAAACATCGGCAACACAAGTTGGTGGGGTGTTGCAGGAGGACATCAACTCTCCTTTTCCCACGGCCAATCACCGGAAACCATGAACGGAGCATGCGCAGATATCCTCCCTCTCCTCACCTTAATATGAGTTTGATGTGAAAATACAGAGGTTTTTTTTCTAAATGACGACGCCTTTTTGTACAAACGTCCCCTTTTTACGTTAATGTTAAGAAAAAAATATTTTTTAAGCATAATTGTGTTGCTATATCGAGGTCTTATACCTTTTTGTAATGACAATTAGAAACAGGAAAGACGCTCCGAGGGATAATGGTTTGGCGTCCCTTTCATTCATTCATCCCCTATACCAAACATCCCCCTTCCTTTCTTTTTTTATATTTTTTATCCTATAAGAACCGTTGATGATGTTACTACCTGGATACACCTGCCTAAGGACGCTACAAGGCACCTGCTCAGGTGTATAACCTCGTGGAAGATGAGAAATTTAACTGTGATAGATAAAAATTTGGGTGTCTAAAGAGTTTATTAAAAAGTTCTGAAATAAGTGTGCATGAAACCGTTTTGAAGTTCACAGTTTGCACTTGGTTTGTCATCTAATTTGGCCCCCGGGGTCAGCGAATGTAGGCCAGTCGAGGAAGAGTCCGGTGAAATTAAGTAAGAAAAAATGAAGGAGATAAATTAAAATAAGAGATAGAGGAAAAGAGTTGGCTTCAAAAAACGTTTCACAAAAAATCATTGAGACCTTGGCCACTGGCTACGGAGAAGTTCAAGGCGACACCGTGTGAAGAAATTTGTAATTGGGTTTTGTGAATTTGGGATGGGAAAAATGAATGAAAGTTGTAAAGTGTATTTTTTTTCTTTCTTCATTTCTTTAAAACTTTTTCAGCAGGTTGTGCGTATTTTTTTTAATGTGTGTTTTTGTTTTTTCGCTACATCGAACACAAAATTCGATTGAAAAGAGCGGAAAATATCGGACATCCGTATAAAATAACGTTGGGTGTTAATGCAGGTTTTTAACCTTAACTTTGAACTCGAAAATTGATGCGAGTTACTTGTGTAGGGAAATGGTGTAAATGACTTGAAAAATTTACCGGGTGTGGGTTATTTACTGTAATGTACATGTCGGAGTATTTTTCGATTCTCTTTTTCCTCTATTGTAATTTTTAGGACAATAGAATGGAGTTCTTTGTCCACTGTTAATAAGGATTAATAAAATGGGTTTTAAATGACTTTTCTAAAGAATAATGGAAAGTGGAATTTTTAAAATTTGACTATAAAAAGAATGATATACGCTAAGATGTAAAGGTAAATATAATTACGGCAGTTTTCAGTACTTTTTTTTTAAATAATCAGTATTGGCAATTGAAGCGTTAGGAAACTGAAAGATAAAAGTTTGATACGGACAGCTTGGGAGTATTGTAAAAGTAGCGTATACAGTGTTGAACAAAATTTCTTGAACTCTATGTACATACAGAAAGTAACTTGGCGGAATAATGAACTGTTCAAAATTTCATACATTACGTTTAACTGGAAAATCCATTCTAAATATCAGACGTTCGCTCTTAATTCATTCCTACGCTATTAATACCTGGTAAATCTCTCATAATTTTAAGAAGTATTGCATCCCTTGGACATGATTCCATAAGGAAATGGATTCAAAAATAGTGAGCTTAGCTATTTGCACCTGCCATAACCGACAACAACCGCACATAAGATAGACACCTGAACATTAAAAACACTTGAAAACCGAACACCTGAAGACAGGCGTTGATGTACTTTAAAAGTTGATCTTCAAACCAAGCTGTGCATATCCACCCTCTAAAGAGATGATATGCTCATCCCAAGCCCTGACTCCCTTGGGTGGACAGAGGACGCACACATGAGTAAGTCTCAGGCGCGTGTGTCCACTCAACAGGCCGCCAACCAACGATGGAGAATCGGCACGGGGACTCACCTGTTGCTGCGACTCCGATGCACAAACATACACCAGGACGTAGAGTGCGTCGACCACTTTTCCCTCTCGGGATATCCGTTAAAAATAGGCGATGCCGGCACGAGCAGGTGGATTTCAGGTGTGCACTTCTCTCGTCGTCGTCACTCGACGCCGTTCGCTCAGGTGTAAATTCGAAGCTGGAGGAGGGAAAAAGATGAAACGGGAGGGCTCACGGCCGACTCACCAGCAATTTGCTTTGGCGCCGAGCTTATGCTGCGCACGCGCTAACCAATCAGAGCGAAGGACAGGTGGCGTTGTGCTTGTACACACTTTAATTGGCTTCTATGAGGGGGGACTCTACGAGAGGTGATAATCTAGACCGAGCTTCATTTCTTGTTTTTAAGAGAATTTTTTTCTCATCAGATCAATTTTGAAGCATTCATCATGAATTGGCGCAATATATTGAAACTAGGAAAGTCCGGGATTCTATTTTGGTTTTTATTATCAACTTATTAGTTGGTAAAGTGCATACAGGAAATAGTCAATTATTTCGGCATAATATTCTGGGTTTTTGTTCTCGGTGGGGTTGTTTTTGTAGGTTTAAGTTTTTTTTTTTTTTTTTTAATTTCTTATTAAGAGGGGTCCATAAGTATGATTTTTTTTTTTTTTCAATTTAAATTCAAAAGTAGACGTTTTAAGATTCTTGAATTATTTTAATAAAGAACCCACACAATTTTTGGAGATGCAAATGATGCAGTTCTGACTAATGATGAGGTCCAATTAATTCATTCCTGGAATTTACGCTTTTTTTTCCTCTTTTATTGTAAATCTCATTTCTGTGAATCAGCCTGCGTGAAAAATATTTAGGTTTAAACAATTCCTGTATGAAAATAAAAAAATTAAACTACAATTTACACATTTTTATCCTATTAACGGACTTTTTTATTTCATTAAACATTTTGCAGCCGGTCATTTTGAAGTATATGAGTCCCACTTTATCAGTTTGGTGAAATCGAATTAGCATTCATATACATTCGACTGTATTGGAAGGAATGATGTGTAATGTTATTTCGCAATATTGTGGGTCTTTTACATTTCGTGCGATGTTGTTTGTAGAATGCCCCCTCCGAGTGTCACACCCACATCCTAATGCTATTAGTGGAAAGTTTTAATAGGAGAAAGCAAAAGTTGACTCGATGAAACAAAGGCAGGAAGGAAGAGTATTTATATGTATATTTTGGTGAACTGTTTGAGAGTGAGGAGGGTTGACGTGAGGGACCACGAGATAACAGTGGGGCTACCCAAGCGCAAATCCTCTATAGACCGATGGACACCCAAGATATGCACACATAAGACTACGATATGGAAAAATGTAGAAATTAGTTTTTTTTTTGAACATGTGTATAATAGAAAATGGGAAGATTTAAAAAAAAAAAACCAAGATGCTTTTTTTTTATGTTACATAAGATTCTTCTTTTTATCATTTCTATTTTTTGTGAATTCATCAAAAAGTTTGAAAGAGCAAAGCATTTGAATTGTGACTTTTTTTTAAACCATTCTTTTTAAGTTTTCATATTGTCATTTTTGTATGAGTCCATTTTTGATCCCGGTTATGCATCAGTGTGTTCTCTTTCTCGCACTTTAAAAGGAAAAAATAGCAGATAAACATAAAGAAAAAATGAAAATATAAAAAAAGAATTGGCCCAATCGTTTGTGACAAAAGTTTTGGCTATGATTGTTTTATGTAGGATTCTGAAGGTTTATTTTTTTAATACAGTATTTATTAAAAATGTGTCATTCTGATACTGAGGAGTTACCTGTAATTTTGTGAGATCACAGGAAACTGTGGGCAAGTTATTTTTTTGTTGTTTAGAGGGTGGGGAAGTGGAAATCACGCAAGAAATATGGCGACGTCCCCGTGTGAACGGGTTGAGGTGGCCACCAACCACAGGAAACTCTCAAGGAGGACGAGTCGCGTGGCTGGCGCGTGTCTTTTTCTTTTTTACTTTCTTCAAGACTCCGCCCACACCTTCTAAGATGAATCCACAGGAAACATCAATAATTTCTAACTTCACGTCATGGGGTTGGGTATAAAAGGATTAAAACGACAGATGGTAGTTTACCTTAGTCATTGGATTCATTTAAGGGTCTCTTTTTTTTTTTTTTTTTTTTTTTTTTTTTGAATCTTTTTTGTTGAAACTCGAGTAAAATGCAAGGTCAGGTTCGAAAAAAAATTATTTAGCGCATGTGCAAAGCGGGTAGGGGGGAGTTTGAAGGGATGGGGATTGCGAGATTCAATGTCCATCCTGAATCCTTGACCTTTTTTTTCTTTTATCATTTTTTTAATTCGTTTGTCCAGTTGTGTTGCATCATTATAACACCCCTTTTGGAGCAGAACGCTTTGAACAAATGGACTTCCTGTGGAAAGAGGGGCTGCAAAATCCCCGTGATGGGACGCTGGGGGAGGGGGGGTCAGATGATGCGTGAGATGCGACTGTACCGTGAAATTACAAGAAGGGAAACTAATACAATTCATATAGAGAAGTGATCTCGGTATAGGTTTAGATGGTAATTTTGTGGGGGAAATTGTGTGAATTTTTAAAGCATATTTCTGGATAATCAAATTGCGTTGCTTTTGAGTGGAAATTTTGGATAAAAGAGTTGGCTTTGGATGAGAAGTTTTGAATAACGTGGTGTTTTGACATTTAGAAATTTTTAAAAATCCTATTGATATTTACGGAAATGTATGAGTCGAATTCTGTGTGGATAAGGAGTCACCGAATGTTGAAACTTTGATTTTTTTTTCCTTTACATAATTCGTATAATTAGAAAATTGTACGTGGATTGGGATATCGATAAAAGGAATGAAAATTGCTCTGACTAATGAAATTATATAACTACTTTTTGCATTTTTCGTTGTCTAACTTTGAAATTTTAAAAATTTAGGTTGTAAAGAATTTTAAAACGAAAGAAGAAACATAATAGGTCGTTATTGGAATTAAATTTTTTTTTCTGATGTAGCGATTTCACGAAATGTAAAGTAAACTTATACTTTGTACGTGCAAATTTTACACCAAATGTGATATCAGGCAGATCAGGAAATTTTCAAATGATCAATTTAAAATTTATTTTTAGTTTTGAGTCGTATTTTTTGCTTAGTTTTTTATGATTTAAAAAAACCAAGCAGAATAACAAGTTATAGCCAACCTAGTTATTTAATCAAGTGAGAAACAAGAGTATGAGTAATTTTTTAAGCAAAAATATCACGTTTTTTAATTTCTCCCTGGAATTAAGTTAAATAATATAGGAAGATTGGTGAAATAATTGGGAAAAGAAATGATGTGGAAACTAAGGACTTGTACAATGACATTAAACAGTTGTACACCTGTGTTTATGTAATTTGGGTATGAATCACATTTTATTTAACACTCATTTAAAATAGGTCATAATGAAATTAACCATCTTCTTGTAAGCCTAACCTTCTTCCTGTGGTTACTTTTATTGGAATCTATCCCCTACATGTACTTTTTTTTTCACCCCCTCTTCGTCAAACTAGGACGGATGACTTGAAGAACTTTTGTTTTAGACTGAAAGCGTGGGAATAAAAAAAAAGAGGAAAGGGGAGAAAATACACTTATTTGAGTTTCAATTCCCCACCCACTAATTCGCACTCTCTCTTTTGCACCTTTCGAATCAACCCTACTCTTTTTATGGAGAACTGACCCATTTTGACTACTGAGAAAACAAAAGCACAGCCCAAAGAAGAGTGAAAGAATGTCTTTAATTCCCTCATTACCCTCTTTTCGTAACGTGTTTTCCTACCCGTTGTTGGCAACAGGGAAAAAATTCATCCTTTGCATGACAAATGACAAAAAAGCGGATGGAGATGTCACGTTTCACCCCTGGCCTCGACACATAGAACAAAGAGTTTTTTTCCATCAACTGTTTGGGGGTGAGATTGGACCAAAATTGGACATGCAGGTGGGGGATGGCGAAGACTGATTTTGATCTGTGGGTGGGCAGGCAAAAGAGCAATTGATTGCTAAAGGTCACCATCATGTGGACTGGTGTTTAAATTCCACTCGAATAGTTCAATTGCTAGGGCGTGAGCAGAGCGGGAAATGGTTTTATGGTGTCGGTAGTGTCAGGTGGAAACGATAAAAAAAGGGTGAAATGAGAGTGATCACATGTAGGGGGTAAGAGAAAACGACAAATAAAACGTGGCGAAGCCTCTGTTTTGGTTGCTGTCTGCGGGTGCACTCCATGTGAGCTAGACAACTGTGATCAAAGAGTTGTATATACATCCAAATTGATTGGGCTGTTAGCCTCCTTAACTACAGTTGTTACAAAGATAACTCTTTCCTTTACCCCCTGCTTGTCGTGTTACCCCTACCTTGAGGTTGTTACTTTTTTTTAACTCTCCTTTTTACCTGGTTTTTTTTTTTTTGAGGGGTGGGGGGGAGTTAGTTTGTTGTCGTTTAATTAATTTATGATCGCTTTATTCTTTAACACCTTTATTTTACTTAGAACAACTTTTCCTGCTAATTTATTTAGAACTTTAGTTGTTTAAATCTACACGTGTGGGAGAAGACGATCCTTTTGTATGAATTTAAGTTGAACATGCGGTCACTCCTTCAAAGCCTGATTCCCTAAGTTTTATTACGGGAAAAATTTGACAAATTTTTTTTCTCGTGTTTAAGTTGAATTCAAAAATTTTAAATGATAATGCAGAATATGGTAATAATGGAATGCAATAAAAAAATTACGTTGGATATAAGATGAAACTGATATTATTATTAAATTTTACTCCACCCTGTTGTTATAGGAAAACAGTTCAATGTCCCTCGAAATTGAACGCTACACTGAATATTCTTAGAATATCCGTTCTTTTGTTCCTACTGGGTTACCAGTTAGAGTGGGGAATGAGCAAAAGAAAGTTAATTTATTGGACTGAAACATCAAACCCATAAAAAACAGACAAATATGCCTCCCCCATTTCAACTGAAACCCTTTCCACCCTTAACGAATTTATTTTTTAAATTTTTTTTTGCCAATTAAAGCTACTTTAATTCACTTTACATGTAATGAGAATTTCAAACATGAATGAACAAACAAATAGACATGTTATTATTTACTAATAAACCTGGAGATATTAAATTTTATTAATTCAAAATCTCCTAATAAAATCGTTCAACTATAAATGGGCCAACAATGTTTAGCTGTAAACTGTTTTTTATTCAAAAATGGTGCATCCATTCATAAGAGGATGGGATGAAAAAGTAGACAACAGGGGTGAGATGGATGGAGCTTAATTATATTTTATCCCTCCAGCTATACCCAGAGGCATTTCCCCACCACTCTCCTACCTGAACCCCCTTCTTCCTTTGCCAACTGTTCCACATCAGCACTTCCTCTGTACCATAATATTGAAAATAAAAGGGATAACGACATCTCATGGACTCCAGCCGAAACACGCACTGCGTGAGGTATTGTTAGTTTTGTCCCTTCCCCCTAAACTTGATAATAAGCGTATTTACACGACCTCAATTCACGTTATAAGAGAAATGAAATAGAAAAAAAAACTGTAGTGACGTCAGTTAAGAAATCCTTGGCTCACCTTTGAAATTTGAGTGAGCAGGTAATTTGCCAAGCCCTTTTTAACCCTTTATAGAATATAGATCTATAATAAACGGTATATGCATCCGGTTGTGGTCTGCCACTTCCGGTGAGGGAGGAAGCCATATTTAATGATAGATAATGTATGTATGTACTGTGCGTACTTTGGTAGAAAGAATAAAGGGCAGAAATGAGGCATAAAGTAAGAAAAACATCTCATGCTTATTTTGTGTGGACATTTGTGTAAAAAAAAGTTGATTTGACTTGTTTGACTGGCGTTTTGTAATACATTTTAAATGATATATATATGTTAGGTTGTATATCTTTGTTGATTACTTTGTCAAGGAAGTTGTATATTCTAATACACGGTTTGAGGATGTACGTTTTGAAAAATAAATGCAGACGTAAAGACAATAGGACAAAAGACCTTCGAGTTTCTAGAGTTGATTGCACAACGCAAGTGGAATTTTTCAAATTAAATAGAGAAATAAAATGTCTCATATTACAATTGAGTATTAAGTGTTTTTAAAAAATTAATTAAAAGATGAAATATAAATTCAACAATGCATTTTATATGCAATATTTAGAATACCACGTTTAAATGTAAATTTCAATTTTAAGTAGATATTTCTTAAAATTGAAACCATACAAAACATTGCTTTGTTCTTAAAAAGCAGAGAAATTAGACCTTGATACTGAATTGCTTGCTAAGAGGTAAAAAAAAAAATGTGAAAAACCATAGAGGTTAGTGTTGGTGGGCCTGCTCCCTCTCCTCTTATTTCCTCGCATTAGTGAAGGCCACCTGTCCCGTGGTCAAAAGAACCGGGGACGCTGCTGTCTCACCTGTGCGCATTTGAACCCACCTGGCGCGTGCATTACGCAAGTGTAGCATCTCATTTGTTACCACCGTATCCCTCTCAGAGAATTATAGCAAAAGAATTTAATTTACTGTGACAATAACAGCTCGTAGTGAAGTTAATTTTAGACTCGTCACATGTCAGCACATCTTTTTTAAATCACCAAACAAATGAGTGAATAAAACTTGAATATACATAGATTAGCTAGAGGGCAATTTTAATTTTTTTTTTAAATTAAAATGGTTTCCAGCCATTAGAATGTGTGGACACAAACAGCTAAGCCGGAAACATTTTATCACTTGTGGTCCAAGGTTAACTCTGCCCACAACATAAAGGAGTTTAATCATAGTTTTATCTGATTTTGACTTAAGAGTTCTCGCGAGAATCATTCTTCGTAAATATTATTTGTTTTGGCATGTTAGGTGTACATGACTTCGATCAGAATGATTCTAATGAATTTTTTAGTAGGAAAACGTATAATAGAACTTTGTCGACGTTGATAGTGTGAAATCCAAATTGCCCGTACCTGAGTCCAATTACTGACATCCTGTTGTAGCTCCATCTGACGTCAAAGAGATGAGTTTGCAGTTCCACAGAATTCCCAAAGGAAGCTGCAACAAATCGACATTGGAAAAACATTTACCCTTTTTTTTCCTCAAACGTCTTTCATGTTATTTAATTGCTTCTAAGTCATGAGATTTCAATGTGGAAATGGAAAGGAAATTGGAAATTTGGTTTTGAAGTGTTTCGTAATTCTGGCATATCGAAACTTTATTTTGGGTTCATTGTACGTGAAAAGATCAACAACTTTGTGTGTGTAATGGAATGAAGCGTTTTCTAGGCAGGTGCAAGCTAAGAAACCCATGAATGGTGTAGGGCATTTAAAAACAGAGCCGGAAGTCCCTTATTGGACATGCGAAGTTGTACAAAGGAAATCAGTTTTTAGTTCCACCAAATCAATTTTAGGAAAATAATAAAAGTGAAAAGCTGAGTTTGGAGTTTGTATCTGCAAGGGACATACTACCCTATATTTGGTCTTTAGAATAGTAAATTTAGAATTATATATATATGTATATTTTCATTTATATACGTTTTTCATTACCTGTGAATCATGGACCGAGAAGATCCTGCATCCTGTCATTAGAGCTTACTTTGTGTAATTATTGCACTGGATTTACTTGTGGATTGTCTTAGGTGAGAGATGGAAATTGGAGGCAAATTCTACAAATTGGGGTTAAAGAAAGGGAATGTACTTTATGTTAACTTTCTAATTGATGGCCATGCTTTAAACGAGAGTAAGTTGAAGTTGATGGATTGTGTTACAATTTGTTTCTTTAGTTTTTTAAAGTTAAGTCTTGTAATTAGTCTTTTAGTACTGTATTGAAATTCAAAAAGTGCTCTGCAAATAATAATTATTACATTTTGTCTGTAATTAGAAAATGACCTTTTACTGGTTTCATGAGGGTTTTGAACTTCGATTAATTAGGATTGTTTTTTATGATTGATCAGATAAATTTTCAGTTATTTTCTTAATGTTTTGTCATCTTATTCAACATTTTTTTTTTTTTTTGTTTGCATTTTTTACCGGAAATTCGGTCTTGACTTTTTACACTTTCTTCCCAAGAGAACCTAGAAGTTTTTTTTCAAAACATGGCAAAACAACACACAAAAAAATACCCAATTAACTTTGTAGTACTCAGAACAGTGTTTTTTAAATTTCTTAGCATAACTGGTTTTTATTGATTACAAAATGGAGTGAAATTTAAAATTCATTAAAATTGCCCATATTTGTCAAAAACTAGAAAAAATAAGTTTTTTATTTTTTTATTTTAAAAGTTAGTCCCTTGGTGGGGTTCATTTTACCTGAAAACCACTTTCGTTTCTTTTCAATGCGTAGAGTGGCTTCAATTAGGGATGCACACGAGAGAATCTAACCTAATGTGTTTTTATACATTGTTTTAAGAGTTGAAAACCTTAACCGAAAAGCAAGGTTATTAAAAATATAACAATAAAAAATTTTATTCATAATTTTGGATTTAATCAACACCTTGTAAAACAAGGAAAAGTACAATTTGTACGAAACTTTTCAACGCATGGTTGAGGCCACCTGGTTTGGCTCGTGGCAGTCGCGCGCAGTTACCTTCGACCACGTGCTCGCCTAATCACTGCACTCCAAGCAAGAAAAAAACCATCCTGAAGGACTCGACCATTGGCCTTGGAGCCAATATGAACTATACAGTGCCACTGGTTTATCGACGACCTCTTAAAACAGGTGCAAAGAAAAAAATTGCCTTTATCTAGGTAATCAGTCTTTAATGACAAGTCCACTGGACTTACCTCTTCTGCCCTTTGGCAACTGTGGACCACGCCCTAGTTATCCACCTGGCACACGACTGGGACATATACGTTTTTTCTTCTCTCAATTTTTGTTTTATATTTTTTTTTCAAGTTGAAATTATAATAATAAAATGCAAAAGTAAGAAATGAAGACATATTGAAAAAACTTGACACCTGTAATTGAACCTACTAAATCGGCACGATGTCTTTAATAATGAGCCCACGCGCCATTTATTATCAAATAATAACGCGTACAGAATATAATTCTCACCTTCGTAATTTACACCTGAGTATCGTCTTTAATATCCATATCCCTCTAGGTATGATAACAGATGTTCAGTGAAAAGGGGTTTGGTGTGTGAAGGTGGAGAAAAAGTTTATCACGGGGAATGTGGCGCATCATAAATTATTTTTTGAGCAAAAAAATTGATTGTGTTTGCAAACTTTAAAATCAATTTTTAAGGTTGTTTTTTGATGAGCGTTTTATGAGCTGTCGTTCAAGGTGAACAAGGTGTGAGGCCAATTTATTAAAAGGAAATGAAAGAGTTATTAAAGTGAAAAGTGATCTAGAACGAGGAAAAAGTTGATTTTCATGTATTTGCTCACTCTCGTAAAGTTGATTACACTCGAATTTTTTTTTTTTTATTTAATTCCTGGTTCCTTTAGAAAACGTTGCGCCTTTGTGCAAATGCCTCAGCGATCAAGGCGTTATTTTGTAGGTGTAATTCAAAGTTCATTAGCAGCTAGAGAGTCTTTTTAGCCCGTTCGTCAACCGCAGTCAATGATTTAGGCAGGTGGGCTTTTGCCGAAAAAGTTGAATTGATTGGGACTTTTAATCTCACAGCAGTGCAAAGACGTGCTTACTATTCACTGTTTTTTTTTTTCTTTTAAATGATTGATGCTGTGAAATAAGGTTTTTACAACTTTCACTTTGACTGTACATAAAGGAATTGGCCAAAATTCAGTTGGGAGGTGGAAAAAATTTGAAGTGCATCACAAAAAGCTTAAAATAATTGCATGAAGCAGCTGCTATAAAGAAAAAATGACAAGTGGTATATTAAAAAAAAGTTTTGTCATGATGAAAAGAAAATATTCAAAAAAATTTTTATAACTTTTTAATACATTTTCTTTTATTACTTTTAAGCAACAACTTTGAAAAAAGTTGAATATAAAGATTAAATTTTTGCTTGATAAACAATAATTATTTTGAAGTGTCCATATTGTCGTGATGTGACGTCGGTGACCGGAGTTACAAATATTTTTATTTTAATAAGGAAGGATTATTGCACACGCGCATCATCTCAGCCATTACTAATCTCTCTTCAAATGAGGTTATATACTAAAGTTTCCATTTTTGAATATTTTTGGTTGTATAAATTACTCTAAAAGAGGAGCAATGCAAGCCAACACTTGTTATATTGTTATTGATCTAAAAGTTATTTTCCGTATCATTGATGTAAAGGTATTGGAGGGGATGTGATAGAGTTATGTGGGTTTTGTATTAAGTTGCTATGAGGAGGGTTCGTGATGTCATTGCACGCATGCGCTCTAGCAATGGAGCATTTGATGCGGGGACGCATGAAGATGGATTAGCCCACTTGAGGAAGCCTCTGAACTCCTTATATAACGAAATTAAAGATTCGATTCGATGGGTTTTTGTCGTCTTTATCCTTTATAGACATCTTAATATAACCAAAAGTTGATTTTTTTGTTCAGTAAATTTTAATTTTGTAATTATCTAATGAGTCAATAGTTTTGTTTGAATCGAAAAGGGGGTAAACACCCGTCTGGGAAGAGTCGTTATAAGGAGTGGTTGTGTGCTGAAATGTCAAAAATCTCATTAGAATCATCCAAGCTCAATGATATCTCTTCTTTCATTGTGTAAAATAAGACCTGGCCTCATATAACGAGGGTGGGTGCGAATGCACATGCGCAATATCGTGTGATTAGCAGCGTGTGGCGAGTTTGACGTCAGTGGCACGTGCAGTACGCGTTACTGGCACGCGCCCTCGGATGACCTCGTATTAACGAAAAATAACATCTCGTTGGCCACCCCCACCCCAATTCCGCCCTCGCGTCATTAAAGTTCAGTGCTCTTCCACTCGACAAAATGCTAAGGGTTTATTTACCTTTTTCTTCTAACCCCATCTGCAGGGACATAACTCTAAATACTTGAAACTCTTCACAAATATTATTTTAATATGTATTTGGTCCTAGTGTTATTTTTTTTCTTATTTGATTATAAGCTACTGAATGTTTGTTTGTAGTGGAAGAATGAATTGATAGAAAGGGAAAGCGGACATACTGTATTTGGATGCACTTCGTTTACCAATCGTAACATCAAAAAGAAACTTTGTGCGTATCGACGTAATGCAATTTTTGTTGATTTGAATAGTAACCTGATAACACAAAGAAAGTTTCGTGATTTTATTATTGTTTTTTTTATTGAAACAATTGATATGACGAGTGGTTATTGCGTTAAAAACACATGAATCGGAACGTTACGAACAACTTTTAATATCAATTACGACGTTGAAAATCGGTTATTTAAAATTTTGTTGATTGATTGTAATTGTAGCTAATACCTAACATTGGCATTAAAAAGGCGCAATTTTGTTATTACTAAACGGCCAACCCATACTGTAAAGGTCGAATCGACCATTTCACACCTAATGCTCACATTTTAGTTTAACCTCGGTCATGAGTAATTTGATATACGGCGAGATTTATTAGGTAACTTGTATTCATCAAGTAAAGGAAAAAATGAATCGAGATGAGGATGACTACTTGGAACATGAACCTATAATCTTTTAGTATTAGTGCCACCTGGGCAAACTGATGAGTGAAGGAAAAATGAAGTGAAATCACCTCGTGGACAGGTCAATGATAAAAATCTGTACAATGAACTCAACTTACTTCACCCAAACTGTATTGCAATTTTGGTAAAGCACAAACTTCCTGTGCATGTTAATAATTTTAACGAAATTATACTGTTTTCAGAGAATTATTGCAATTACAATTTTTAATTTTAAGGACACGGGTTTGAACAAGTACGGATTTCAACATGAAGTTTTGAATCATTTTAATAAACAGCTATGGACCAGTACCTCTACAACATTGACACGCTCATGTGGCCAATATATGTTGGGAGATTTTCTACTCTGTTTAATATATAACATTGAATCTGCACGGTCAAATAGTGTAGCCCAATATTTTTTTTTCTCTGTTATTAATAGAAGTTGGTCAAGTTCATTATGCTCAAATGGATAATGAATATCGAGCATAATGATATGGCTGATGTGAATTGGTATCAATTATCGATAGATGGTTAAGAGTGCATGTAATGTTATTTATCTCCGTAGCATATTACAATGAGTGGACACACCTTTGCTACATGTCAGGGTCTGGTTCAGTTTCACACCAAGCGGAATACACCGATACAACAAATAAAGTTTCTATTTTGCAAGATGACTGACCAAGTATGTAGGGTGTAAAATGTAGGC
The DNA here is from genome assembly GCA_034686365.1 of Pachymerium ferrugineum. Classification (NCBI taxonomy): domain Eukaryota; kingdom Metazoa; phylum Arthropoda; class Chilopoda; order Geophilomorpha; family Geophilidae; genus Pachymerium; species Pachymerium ferrugineum. The sequence goes on along the minus strand of JAQGAS010000904.1, from coordinate 4,447 downwards.
AATGAGAAAGAAATTGTTCTGTATATTAAGCTATAAACCCTATCTGTCGTTTATATCTTTGTCATATGGTTTTATTGGTTTCCCAAAGTATATCATTCAGAAAAGGATTCCTTTTCCTTTACAGCAATTTCTTTGTAGTTTTCTCATCTCTTTTTATCAATGAATACAAATTTTTACAGGAAACAGACAAAATTTTTCTCTAGAGAGAAACCTTTTTTTTTTCATCAAGTGTAATGAAGCATGTCTGCTGTACAAGCGTGAGACAATAAGCCTACTTTTGTCCACCAAAACCAATCATTTCGAGTAGAGTTAGTGAACGCATCACTAGGCACATGTAAGGTGAAAAATCTCCAGGTATATAAACTTTCTCGAGTTAAAAAAAAGAATTGTTTTGATATGGAAAATGAACGGGTTGTTAGGATGAGGTCAAGTCCAAGACACTACCAAAGTGACATTGTATAGTGACGTCATAAGGAAATAATGCAAAATAATTAATGTGATATCTGAAATAATTTTCCTCAATTTTACCATTGCAAACTAAAGAAATGTCACGAGGAATAAATATATAAAATAATCAAAATGGTGGAATATTTTGCAATAAGATGAATCCACAAGGAAGTCAGTGGAGCAGAAACTGATTCATAAAACATACGACCTCAGCACGCGCCAGGTAGAGCACAGGTGATTCAACACTCTTTTATCTCTTGACCTTTCCTTGCATAGGTGTCAGCCTTGAATTAAAGATATTTTTGTATATGGAAAATGGCCGCCATTACGTAAAAACCAATTAACTAAACTTAAGAGTAGAACTGTGTTTAAATCGATTAGTTGGCAATATAAAAACAGGTTATGAAAACAATTACGTCTCACCTTCAGACAACTCTTTAAACCCTTAATTATAAAACTAATAAAAATGATTTGTAGTCTTTTTTTTCATAATGTGTGTTGATAAATAAGGTAAACTGTTTTGGGGGGAAAACGGTGACATTAAATAATGATTTGTAGGTGAATCGGACCTGGGAAAGATGATGGGCTTCGGTCAATGTGACGTGAAGCGTGTCTTTGTCAGGTATTTTAGAGAATCAAACGTCAGGTGATTTATGATTGTTATCATGTTGTCTACACTTTGTGGATAAATGTCTATAGCATCAGTTTCAAAAAGTCATGATTGAAATCTGTTTCAAAAATGGTTTGGTGTAATATTAACTATTGGTGATATAGCAATTGCTTACACGTTTTATTAAGGGAAACGCTCAGAGTTTTTATTTTTATTCTTACAAACAAAAGGAATAATTTTTCAAGTTTTTTTTCTTTATTCAGAGTAATTTTGAAAACAAATTTTCAGATTGCATAGGTTTATAATCATAGTGCACCACATATCTTCATCCATCCACTTTGTTTGCTATCCTAGGCTTTCATGAACAAAAACAGGACCGGAAAGAGTTCTGTACAAGACTACTTTTACAACAACAATAGAGTTAAGTATCATTTCCGGTTGAATTCACCTTTAACCCTATAGCTCCCTCCCTCTCTCCCTAATTCATTGGGCCTTATTTCCGTTTACTCAAAATGTTTGCTACATGAAACATTTTTCCTAGGAATCAATCCCATTAATATAAGTACATGTAAAATTAAAAAACCCGCTCAGGCTTTGTAACGTTATTGGCGCCAAGGGTGGGAATTAGAAGTGAAAAAAGTATATGTATAAGTTGATTCATATGCTAAAACTGAATTAAAAATAATGCTCACAGATCGTTCAAAATAATTTACCAGTCACTTAGTGATGAATGTACATTTATTGTCATTTGTGTGGTATAATTTGAAGAGGTAAATTTATGTCACCTGTCCAGAAAGGTCACATATCGAGCATCAAAAACAACTATTTGCTCTTTTTTTTAAGGAGAATAACCTAGGAGACACAACTTGTTTACTTGTTTTTTGAATGGTAAAAAAATATGAAGTATTTTCGTGTGCTACATTTTGAACTAAAGTTTTTAAAACATTTATCATTATCGGTTTTTACTAGATTCCACTTTTTTGTCATTAGAATCAGTAAGTACCATTACTAGTATCGCATTTGTTTGATAATTTTCAACTGGCATGCGAGTATAAAGCTATGTAATTGCTATTGTTCCAACTTCCTGTCATTTGCTTGTAATTAAAATTTCATATTTAATAGTAATGGCTACATTGGAATTGTAAATCATGACACGGTTTTTATTTTCGTTTATCGACATTTTAAAGATCCTGAATGGAGTTTTTTTCCGTTCATTTCTTTTATTATTTTAAAAAGATATAATACTTTTTATATTATTACTTCTGTTATCTTATGATAAGTTATTTAGACTCGAAAGTTTTATAAAAGTCGGTTTGAGTTCAGATGAAAATTTTTTAAAAGTAAATTGGAAAAGAATAATGCAATTACACACTTATACATATTCTTCCAATCTGAAAATTTTTTTATTTAATGTGTCATTTTTTTTTTTTTGAGGCAAGGAATTCAACTAACTTAACAGCTCGTTTCCTCTTGCATCTTCTTACGACATCTATGGGCAGATAAAAGAAAAACATAATCTAAACTTGATCCAAATGGAGTCATAATACGCAAAAGTATGATGGGAAATGCACTTGTTGAATAGCGATTATAATATTTATCAGATTTATGGCCGCTTTAACCCCACATTTTAGTGAATTTTGTCTGTCGGCTATTTTTCTCAAAAGCCAGCAAATGTTGGCCAAAATAACTTACAATAACTGTTACATGCTTATATAGGCTGGATGAAATAATTAAAGTTTAACAAATTTGATAACGGGAATTAGAGAACCTAAAAGAAGTTGATAAACAAAAACGTGACGCAAGCAGAAATGTTATCTTGTCAAATGATTACTTATATTTAAGATGTCAATAGATAAATTGCGTCATGTTTGTAACTATTAAATAATGACCAGGATTTTACCATAAAACTCAAGTTTTTATTTTGTAGATTTAACTATTCCTTTAACAGATCCGGATGCATCTCAATCAAGAAGAATTCATTGGGCCATATTGTCCAGTTTTTAGATGTACAGAAAAAATAGAAACTGCTAATGTGCTAAATCTTTTATTTTGCCACATTTTTGGCAAGAAATCCAGGTTAACTTAACTAGCTCCTAAGTTTATAGCATATATGAGAAAAAAACAAACATTGCACAAAATACTCAATTCACTGCATTGCAGGTTTTCAAACACATCCAGATGCATATGAACATGAGGAATTCATGGGACCATGTGATCATGGGTCAATCTCATCAATTTGCTGAACTAAGATAGAAAAATGAATACTGCTAAAAGTCCAATGTGTTAGACATTGCTTTTTTCATATTTTTGCCAAAAACGTTTTGAAGATACAGGTTTATAGAAAAATGATGTAAAAAAAAGCTAATTTAAAATTTTTCCTTCATATATTAGCTCTCGAAGTTCTGGGTTGTAACAGATTGTTTTTGAATTTCATTGGTGTTAGACAAACTTTTATTTTCTTTACATTTTTGATGAAGTTGAAAATGTTTACTTTTATAGAGTAATCAGGCGTCAGTGAATTTGTTTGCACGTACAAGGTGGCGGTATTCATTTTGCTCAACTATTTTATGATCGAGTCGTTGTTATTTAATTAATTTCACTCGTTTATTTTATCAACATCGATATGTTTATTTTTCAGATTTGCAATGGACAGGTGCGCCCAAGCATCAACTGCAAACAAAATCCGTGTGATAAGTTATTTGGAGTTGCAACCGATCCTTTCTTATAGGCCTTCAAACATCACTCACACTGCTCACTCGTTATCAACTTTAAATTATTAACGGCCAACCGTTAAATACGCTCATATTTGGTAGCAACATACTACATTTGCTCAGGTAAATTAAATTTATCAAAGTTTAATCATTAAAAAATTTTTAAATAATTTTATGTAGCGTTCCGCTGAATTTATGACATTTATGTTGTACAATTCTGATAGGAAAATTAAAGGTAGTAGATTATCTGTAATCAATATTGCATGCCAAGTTATATTTACATGTTTTTTTCAGGCGAGTATGATTTGTTTGAAATGTTTTTCTTATCAGATTTTCAGTTTCCCAGTCAGGTGGAAGCACAAGTCAGATGAAAGTGAATTGAAGTTTATTTCCCTTAGTGGCCGGTAGATGGAAACGGATTATTGGCGGTAAGAGAAATAAGCGAACAATATTTTGTTAGCATGTTTTTTACGAAAGTGCTAACAATTTAATGAAACAAAACGGTTAAGAGTGGAAAAAATAAGCGCAAAGAAGAAATACAGGCTCAATTTATTTCTGGCATAAAACCTATAGAGAGTGACATTTTTTGCTTAAAACTCCTAAAATATTTAAGATAGACATATGAATGTGATATTTAATCGAATTGTCTTCAAAAGATACATCAGAAAAATGGATTTGT
>JAQGAS010000903.1:0-30839 GCA_034686365.1 Pachymerium ferrugineum | reverse complement strand
AAAAAAACTTTCAAAAAAAAAAAAAAAAAAAAACAAAAAACAGTTATTATTCAACCTCAAAGCTAAACCGGAAATAAACTTATATTGGTGCATATTGATGGAAAATTTCGATCTCTTTAATCGCAACTCAATACCTAATCCCTCGTCATGTAATTTTTAACCTGAGACGTAAATCAATAATTAAACGATGGGAAAATGCTTAATCAGATTATGAACGATCACGGTATCGTAATTTGAGGTGAAATGTACCATAACAAGAAATAGAGTTGTGATAATTCCTGAAATGGTCAAAAATTTCTTGAACAAACATCACGCTAGTTTAGATTGTAAACAATGATTCCCCCATGAGCAATTCGTTACAACAACATGAAACTGTATGGAAATGTCAAAGATACGTGCGTTCACTCACTTCATTGATTTTTGCCGGATATCCACCCCACCCCCCCTTGTGTGTAGCTTCTGTTTTTTCCAATCCACATTTTTCCCTATTTTCCTTACCTGTCAAGAAAATGCAAACAACTGATACTTTTTTTTTTTTCAAATTCAGTTGCTGAAATTTTAATTTGTCCAAAGAAGATTGTTTTTCTTGGTTTTCTTTTTTCAGCATTGCATTTTTTTTTTGTATTCATTAAAGACAATTTTTAATGTTGGAACTATGGATTGGAAGGGACATCTAGTGGCGACATTTTGTATTTACTAAGTGTGGGGTTTTGTCGGTAGGTTGCAACAAGTTGCAGTAATTTGTCGACAGGTGGTGGATGTGAGGAGACCTGAGCTATGATGGGGTGAAGATGAAAAAAAAAATGTAATATAAGAGGTGTGAGAGAGTTAATGAGACGGAAAAAATGTTTTTAGAACTAATGATACATTTTAAAGTGATGAAAAAATTATGAGTTATGGACATTACGAAATTTAATTTTTTTTTATTCGTCAAAGCTGACACTTGTGCAAGGTTTTCCTCGTTCACTGTTTATTTTTCATTGCTATTAATAGACTACAATTTAAACCTTGAGTTTTAAAATTTTGGATTACTTAAATTTTAGAAAATTATTTACTCATTACCTAACCAAGAAAATTTCAATTGAATTTTTTAATTGTGAAATATTTATTTATCACCTGCCTGATCTATAAACCAATAACAAATTTCCGCACCTGTTACACGTGCATTCTTAATCTCACTAATTACCCATAATTCTTTTCCTGTTTGATTTGCTTTGACGATTTGCATTTCCATTAATGAAACTTTTCAATGTCATTAAAAAATTTTTCCTCGTTCAAAAAATTCCCAATCCAGTGAAAATTAAAATTTTTCTTTCTTAAAAACTTTTCATAATCCTATTACATCAATTGAACTTGCTAATCAGTCACCTCCAAATGTCACTAAAAACGAACTGCAAATTGTAGAGGGAAAAAATCCAGTCCAAAAATAAGATTTCTCCACGAAATCATAAAACATATTTCGAACTTAACGATCAATAAACCGTAATAAATTCCCATCATTCAAAGCCCTACACCAAAATAAGTTGCCCTTGACCCAGTAAAATCAATCTCTCATTAAACCGGAAACCTCAAACAACTTTACCAAAGAAGCAATTAAAAAAAAAGTTAGTTTTGCCTACCGTTTCCACGGAAACGGCGGTTTTCGAGTCTTGCAAGATTCCTCAAAACTTGAACTTCGATGATCGTATTTCCACTTTTGTCTCTTCATTTGAGCGGATGCCATTGAAATGGTGGACGGCGTCCCGACTGGACGGTTCATGAGTCCGGTTATAAAAATAAACTAGTAGCTCTGATCAGACGGATCGGGCGTCTGGTTGTCTCTGTGGGTGGGGAACTTGAGTGAGTCCGTCGACTCAGCGCATGCGTCTACCGTCAGGGACACTCGGTTGTCATAGCGATCAGATCGAGTGTGAGGAAAGTGTTAGGAAATGCTAAATTGGATTGAATATTCAATGAAATTTTTTTTTTTTTTTTTAAATTAACCGGAAGTTGGTTTTTAGGAATTTTTTTTTGTTTTAAAAAGAACGGAAAACTGTTTTGCTTTTATGAGAATTAGAAAAATGTTGGGAATTTAATCAATTGAGGTAGTCAAAACCAGGTGCAGCAATCAGAAACCAAATATGTAACCACTTGCCTTACGGCAGTTGTAATTAAGTAATTGGTTATCAAGGCAACTCAAACCGCCCACTTCACTTCTATAACTGCTAATAAATGTACCCAGGGGTCACCGCTTGGTCATTTTTAGTCGCTTGGTAACGTGTCAAATCTGCAATTAAGCGTTGGCGAGATGTTTGATGGCTGTTTGTGGCATGCAGTGACATCGTGTGATGGAGTTGGGAAATAGATACTAAAGCGGCATCTGGCGCGTGTGAAAGAAATTGGATACAGTATTGTTTTTTTTTTTGCGGGGGAGGGGTGTGATGGATTTTATTTGGTTTATTTTGGAAGGAAAAAAAGAACGAGTTTTTGAGTGGATCATATGCAATAAGAAACCCAAACAATTTGGTGTCAAGATAAGATGGCAGAAAAGAGAGAGAAAAAAAATGAACGAAAATGAGATTTAGATCCGGTAGCAGAACTATGGTCGTATGTGGTGAATGCAAGACAAACTAAAAACACTCAATGAAAATAAACTAACAATTCACAAAGCGAAATAAATTACAACTGGGACGATGTAGAAGGAAAACAAAAGTTGTGTAAAATAACTTGAAGTTCTGTATTAAAAGATTTTACCGGAAATCTTTAAATGCCTTTAAGTGTGACATTTGCCCTAACTCCAAAACTTGAGGAAGTTTCTTTATTTTTTTCTTTTCGCTAGATGTCAGCAGAATCCGCATTGAATTTATCATGAGGATACACATACAAATGTATATTCATAAATTACAAACATCAGTCTCAGGGTCAAAGCCAACTTAAGCTACCAGCAGTTTTCAATAGGGAAATGACAGTCCAATATCTCTGATAATTTATTATACAGAAGTTAACTGAATGCCTTATTTATTCAGATATTCAATGGATTATTTATTTATTATGTATTCGTTAAGATCGAATTGCAATTTAGAATTATTCACTTTGTGTTTTAAATCTCTGTTGGACAGGATGGATTACTTTTTTTTTCTTCTTACACTTGAGATTTATAGTGGTCATTTCCACACGAACGCCTAACCAGTAATTGAGTGAACTCTTATCCTGTTCGCAATTGTGGAACTAGAATGAAGAGACATCGATCAATTGACCACATTTTAAAGTTGTGAAAAAATACTGTTGCTTTAACCCTTGAAAGAGTATACAGTTTTAAAGATATAATGAATAGGTTTATTTTGTTATAAGTTATAAGTTTGTTTATTTGATTTTTAAAACTCTATCATTTCCCACTACAATAAGACTTTAAAAGTAGAGGCATAAAAATTGGAATAAGAATCGAAAGAGACAGCCCGAATATAAGATTAACGTTGCGAAGAGCTGTGAGGGCCATATACGCAACATTATAACACCGAATTAAAGTCAAAATCAGTAAAATCAAATGTGAACGTAACTACTACTAAAACTAATAACTAAGAATTATTAAACCAAAGTTTTCATTACAGAATAACTCAATTAAAAAAGTCTTTTTTTCTCAAATAGTTGTCTCTAAACCCTCGAAAATGCACACAAAAGTAGTCCTTAGCAGTTGCAAATTTTAAGCAATTACACATCATAATGTGGAAACAAAATTGGTGAATTCTTTTAGATATTCATGGGTTACCAATCTTAAACAGCACGAATCTGTATGTAGAATACATATAGAAATAAGATGAATGTAACAATGTTACATTCATCTTATTTTGTAACCACTTAAGGCACAGAGTAATCGTATTCTACATACAGATTCGTGCTGTTTAAGATTCAAAATTGGTAAGCCATGAATATCTAAAAGAATTCATCAATTGTGTTCCCATTCATTTACGCTTCAACTTCCCAGAAATGGATTTGAAATGCCATTTTGGAGGCTGTTTCTGCCTCGACTTGTTGCTGATATCGACCAAAGGATACAGTATGACCTGCAGTTCGAATTTCCCAACTGATGGTAAAAGGTTTCAAATTCCCATCTGTGACAATTCTGATTTTTCCATTAGTGGAGAATCTGAAATTCCAAAACTTTTCACCTTTAAACCTATTAAACTCATATTAGCATTAATCAAAATAAGCCATTGTCGATTTTAAAATTCCCCAAGACTTCTAAACAGAGTTCCCAAAGTGCCTGAAGTACTAGATTTTCTGATCACGCACTTTTCCTTTTGACAATTCTACTAGATTCAGTCTTCACATCCAATGTCATTCCTCAATGAGATTACTTAACCACATTCTTTAAAGAATGACACGAAATGTCAGGCAAAACTAGATGAAAATTAATCCTATTTTAGTTGGCAGCTTCAATTTCAGTTCAATTTTTTTTTAATAAACGTAAAGTATGCAATGAATTTTGTAACTGAAAATGAGAAATTCTTCTGTGCAGTTCGTAGGAGTTGAGCACACAAAAGGGTCTACTTCTACAACGGATCTGCATTTATCACGTTACACTATTTCAGTGCATCAGTAGATAAAAGATTGTCTACATGGGATTTGTTCGTTTAAAAAAAATGTTATGGATGCTGCAGAAAAGAGTTTAAGGTGTCAGCATCAATCACTGGTTTTGTAAAAGAAGGGTAAAGAGAAATTTGTAAAACTTTGGCTAACGTGTACTGGTGTTCCTTTAGTAAAGTTTTTATTTCTGAATTTAATATGTTGAGAGACTATTACTTTTAAAGGATTTTATAATATATTGTCCAACTTTTTTGTCTTTTTAACAGGTTATGCAATGAATGTGCAGCAATTAAAGCCAGACCTTTTTTCTTGAGCTCAATTCAAGTTCTACCCAAAGTGAGTACGAATTTTTTTATCATGCGTAATAGAGTCTTGTAGTAAACAGAGGGCAAAACGCATTCTCAGAAAAGTGATTGGAAAAGTTTCAAGCTGTGGTTCTCTTGTAACTATCACTTAGGCTATGTAGGTTGTTTGATGCTCTAGCGCGGCCTAGTTCTTGCCATTTAATTTTTAAGCTTCCTAGTTTAAGAACGTTTGTTTTGGGAAATTTGTTTACGTGCGGAGAACATTTGGACCGTACACAGATAACTGATCAACACATCTGTTAGGTTCAGTCAGGTCTGAAGATTTATGATCCTGGTGGTGGTTAGTGGAAAGGTGTTGGATGATAATATTATAATAAGATGATAAGGGTTGTCACTGAGGATATTAATTTGTCATCTTATCAGTTGATATGTGACAATCTGGAAACTAAAATATTACGGAATAAGTTCGTAGTTAACCTGTTAAAGGGGCAATCAACTTTTTGCAAAATTGGGCGAAATTGATGGTTGATGTTTACGAAATTACCCAGTTGAATGACAGTAAATGACATGCAAATTAGTGAGAAAGATATCTTGTAATGTTGGGCAGCTACATTAAAGTTCTGAGGTTTGACGTTGGTCTGATGGCCAAACTTGGTTTGTAAAGATTATTCAATTGGTTACTTTAAATCACGTGGTAATTAATTAACAACCACAAATTAATATTTAATATCAATAGAATATTAGTCAAGAGACCTCAAACTTAAAACTAAGTTGTCCAAAAGATTAATTGCCCCTTTAATTTTCGCAGTTAATGAAAAAAAGACATAGGATAGGATGTTTGTGTTACACATCTTTTATAAGATTTTCTCACATGATCATATTAAAAAATAACATTTTTAATACTAATTCTGGTTATCAAGGCTTAGTTTTTCTTATTTTCGTCATAACTTGTTAAATGTTTATCTCAGTGCAGTTTTACAGCAGTGGTAACATTTGATGCCACCTTGCAATGGGAAGCACTGAAACTAACTTTAGCGGAAATCAACCGGAACGGAGTATATTTACACTTCCCAGTTGTCGCTAGCGGCGTTAAGCTTCATTCTTCTTCCCATAGAATTTTCTTAATAAAATATTAACCGTAACAATAATACTAATAATCTGACATGCTGCATCTCGTTGCACGTTTCTTCTGATTGTGGTGATTTTTTTTTTTTTTTTGAAAAAAAGAAATAAAGTGGGTGCTTATTGGAGTATTGAAACAGAAAATTAAATTTGAACCTTCTAATTTTTCGTATTGTCAAACTTTAGTGACTTGAAATTTTTAAGAACTCAGCTTTATTAAGTGAATAAAAATAGTCTCAGAGAGAAAGTATTTCTTGGGATTACTCAAGGCAAACAATCTTGAGATGTTACTACTCTACAAAAGATAACTAGTAATTAAAGCCGTTTCAAAGGATTGCAATTGATCCGTCTGTTAAGCAACCTTAATACTCAGCATTAACTTGTTAGTGGTTTCTTTTTAAATTGAATTTCAATGTGCTGCTCTTGCTAGAAGCTAACTCTTTCTTTTGACTCATTGTAAGTAAACATTAGTGAAAATTCTAATTTTTTTCATTTTTCGTTTTCTGCCGACTTCCATTCAATTCTCAATGAAGTAAAGCAGAATTCTATCGAAGGTGTTAATTGTTAAAGGCTTAAGACTGGGTTGCTTAACTTAGGTATCTATAGATGGCGCTGTAAGCAAATAATTTTATCTTAGTTGCGCCTTAGTTAAGGGAGTTTCCTACATAGAAACTTTGAACACTGGTGAAATAGATTGTTTTTTGAGTTTTTTAGTGCCCAGCTGTGTCAACAAGTTTGACTCTTTGCTTTTCAATCTAACTTTTTGTTTCCAAATGTTATTAGACACAATACAATTTAGAGAATTGTCTGCTCCCTAAGTTAGTTTTCGATATAGAAGTCTCAAACTGCAAATAGAGAGCACATGGTCAACAAGTGGAGTTGTGGTAAAACTTTGAATCGATTTTTCAAGACATCAGAAACTTTAAGATTCTGAGTATATTTTTTCTTGATTAAAATTTCCAATTGAATTGTTAGAGAATTGCTGCAGGTTATTTTAAAATTGTATGAAATATGTCAAATGCAGATCTTTTGTTTTCTTAATTAGTGTTCCTAGGTTTTGCCGGATAATGTTCGACATATCAATTATAAATGTCTATTTAATACATATTTTATTAATTGATAAAAGGAAGTCATATCAGGAAAAGGGGTCGTTAGCCATTAAAATTTAATCCAGATATGTTGGAGGATTTTTTTTACAACTCATTTGCTTTTAACTCATTACCAGGGGATCTTGGAACATTAACTCTCTCTCTCTCTCCAAACAAACATCTTGATAACCATGACTACTGCTCGTCGTTATTTCCATTCTCTACTGAGTGATTATCTCGCCATCTATTGGTATGCAAGTCAAAGTAGAAAGCGTTTTTTAAAACAGTTGGTTTTTTAACTAAAAATTTAGAACATTTTCATTAACTAACTTTTCATCTTCAACATACAAAATTGCAATTTTACAAACCTCAATTGGCAATTCTCCATCCCTTAAAAAGTTCAAAAAGGCATGAAGGAATTTACGCTTAATAATCACAGTTATCTACCAACCTCATTATTCCTCGTTATTATTAATTTACTATTTAATACACCAAATTGACAACAAGGCATTAACTAAAATTAATCGCATTTCCCCTAAAATTCAACCGAATAATTAATGTACCAAATTAAATTTAACTTTAAATATAACTTGTAACTCCCCAGATAAATTCCGGTAAAAGCGTTTTTCCATTAACTTTTTTTTTTATTTCCCTCATTTCTCCTGTTGAGCAACTTCATTGTATGACCTAAGCTTGGTTTCATGTTTTGCTCATAACCCAAATCCCTATATGCAAAGGATTAAATTCGTGAATAGAAGTTTGCCAGGCTTCATTTGCGAGACCACTAGGACTAACGACCACGACATGAAGATGAATAGCCATCATTTTACTACAGCTGATATTAAAAAGCCTAACAAATCTAGAGGATGAATAATATGGAATGTATAGAGGGACCTAAGTCTAGGGTTTTACATTGGGTAACGGAATTTTAAATCCATGTTTGTTAGGATAGTAATGAGAGAGTGATAAAACTTTGTGAATGTGTGACATGGCATCTGGTTTACAATTTTGTTCCATTGCGTTTCCAGTAGTGAGTTCTACTCAAGCAGTGATTCATGTAGGATAGTAAGTGTCTAAACAAAATCAGAGATTGTTGTTGTGAAAATTACTGAGTTCAAGAGTTTCTGTACGTCATTTCTGGTGGTGTATTTTTTTTTTTTTATCTATTGAGACTATAAGGGTTAGTAATGTAAAGGGTTGTAATCAATGGTATTGTCTTTGTGTTGCAACACAAAGGTAATGTTATTGTGTGCTAGCGGCTGTTTTAAATACGGCTTAAATGACATTTTAAAAAAATCGCAATTAAAATTAATTTTTGGTATGGTGTATCCGTGTATTTCAATTTTTATGTTTGTGTAATTCCACTATTTGAAACCTAATTGTAGGAAGTTTCTTTCGGAATGAGTGTGTACTAGAAAGTTCAAAGTGCTAATAAATCAAATGTATACTATTAATCTTAGCAGAACAAACAGAATTTATTGGGCAGCTGATATTGGCATTGACCCACCCTAAATGGACTTTTAAAACAAAAGTTAGTAGAAGGCTTGCGCCACACTAACTTAAGAATGACTTATACAAAATTTATGTGTATAGTAATGGCAGATGGCTGATTTATAGAATCTAATTTGGCATTCATTCTTTGAATGTTGCATTAACTTTTACATCACATTTTACAAAAATCCCTTTGTTACTTGAGTGTCCATAGAGAGTTTTCGAAATCATTTGGAATGAAAGACATTAAATTACACATATTGACTTTTTTATACCAGAGCCAAGATAAAAATTTTGCAGTGAAACTCTTAGGGTCAGGTTCAAAAATGAAGTTTAAGTTTGTGAATTTTGAATTTACAGTTTATATAAGCTCAAAATTGTTAAAGGATAAAAACGTTATGGTAATTTAAATGCCTAGTTTTTAGAGAAAGTCCAGCTGTCCAGGGAGCAATTACAGAATCATACTTTTAATTTTATTACAATATTCTAATGCAGCACTGTACTTGTGACTATTTTTTTGAATTATTCGCTAGGAGCGTTAAGCTTTATTCTTCTTCTTCTTTTTTGAATTATATATTCTTAAGTATTCAAATTATGGATGATCAGGTGCCACAGGTCATGTTTTATCGCACGGTTCAAGTACCCAATGTTTGAAAGTCATCAAAAACTATGCAGCATAGTTTTTCAAAGCAAAATTAAAATGTTTTGCATTCGTTAAAGGCACACCCTCAGAAGAATTAGGTAATGCTTTTAGTCAGTTTCTAGGCATACATACGGTAGAGGTGTTCCAAATTTTGTAAACTGAATGCATGGGAATTAAAAGCACACAGACTGCACTACGACAACTTTGCGACAATCTAAGAGTTGAAATAACTGAAGCAGCAAAATTCAATACTTCTCACTTGTTTAGCAAAACGATGCACAACTTAGTCAACAATATCAGCTTGAATTTTGTGCATATAATAAATACATTTTTGACGCACCCTAGAAATCCTATTTTTGATTACAGTTTAAGTAACCACGTAATGATATTTACATTAAACCTTCTATTACTTAACTAAACATTGCAATGTACAGATCACATCATCCAGTCCTTTGTTTACAAACCAGGAAATAATCCGAAATTGTGGAACGTAAAGGGAAACCAAGAAGCACCATGCAATTTGCAGTATAACATAAGTTAAATGGAAAAGTGCGCATTTAAATTTTTTTTTTCCCGTTTGGGATTTGTAGATAATTGGTAAAGTGACTTCAACGTTTATTACTGACATGAAAGAGTTGGGAAAGATCGTTTTCAAGATCTTTCAAAACTAGCTGGTGTCAAATACAATTTTTCTCTGCTTTGTTTTTTAAAATAAAACAGAAACCGATTTTTATCTCTTTCAACAACTTTATCGATAATTTTCTTGAAAAGTGAGAACCAAAAGTGACACGTAGAAAACTCAGAATAAAAAAGCAACTTGTCATTTGATAGACATTTTCTTAAAAGAGTTGAAAAATAATAAAAACCCCCAATGTTCTCAAGTGACAAGTGATCTTTACAATTGTGTTTAAGTCTCAAGACAAGCATTAATAATTTCTCTTAAAAGAATTAAATAAACAATTTTGTCGCTCACCCTGTTGGCGGCAATTCGGGGTCATCAGTGCTGAATGAGAACGGCCATGTTGTTTGTAACAATGTATCTCGAATAAGCGAATCGAGTGCCTTTTCCCGTTCGTACACGCAACTACTCCTGGTAAGACGCTTTCTTCGTATGGTACGGCCGCTCATGACATCATCTATGAATAAAAAATTCATTTATTCAATGTGACAGTGTATTGAAGCACACCTCCAGGCAACAGGTGCACACATAGCATGACAATTTTAATACAGAATTTTCAGCAATATGCAGCACACTAGTGCTTGTCATGGAAATGTAAAACGATGAGTCGATGAAATATAAATGAATTTGCCTGCCATTCTTCTTGATAATGATTTTATAACAAGTTTTGGCACTCGCCACTAGGATCAATTCTTAAAGCGCACGACTCCATTTTGGGTCCATTAGCATCCTCGATTCGCGGTTAACTTTGAAGTTATTGACCATAGTTGGTAACAGTTGCTTTGAAGTTAGAATAGTTTTTAAAATTTTAAATTCTATAGTGATAATTTAATTTGGTTTACTCCTCCAACGATTAATTTCTGCATCTCTCGTTAGGTTTGTGAGTGTAAAGAATTATAGAAATTAAACTTTTTTTAAAGATTAAATTTTATTTTCTAAAGAATTTGGTATTTAATGATTTATCTCATATCTCGGTTCGCTCATTCATAAAATTATTAATTCAATTTTTGTGTTTCCTGGGGCTGACGTTAATCAAGTTTGGAGCAGGCTGGTGAATTTTAACCTATTCTTTATCCCAATCACCGCTTCATTTGTATTGTTCAAGATCAGCTTTTTTAGTCTTTCCTAAGCAACTCTTTGTTATGTAAATGCGGTTTGGTAATAAGATGAAAATAGCAGATTAATTGTTTTTATTTTTTTATAACGCTCTGCTTTAAAACTTGACGTCACGTTGGTCAATCAATAATGATCTTTACACATTTTGTATCATGATAATCTTCATCATCTGGCGCCAGATGGCAGAAAGGCCAAATAGTCTCTTTTATCTAATTCCGTTTTAATTCAATTTCCATTGTGAAAATGGCCATGTTTTAGCTCGCTTTATTTTTGGTTTGTTAGTACATACCAGGTTTTCAATCTTGCACGTGCAAACAAAGTATTTGCAAATAGCGTGCGGACGCAGATAAATGGCTTGCATCTGACAATAAATTGGTAATGTGTAATAAAAATGTTAGGCCTAATGCCCGTAGATGGGGAAGTTTTATATTTTTTGTTTAACAAGCTTAACAACTTTTACTCAGAAAGGTTTCATCCTGATTTTCTTATGCGTTAAATTTTAACTAACTGAAATAAATTAATAATTTTAATTCAGTGAAATGAAAAATTTTAAGTTAGATACTGCAGTAAAGGTTAAAATTACAATTTAATTTTCTTTTTTATCTACACAATTTATGGAGTCATAAAAGTGGTATATTTAGATCATATCATTAGAGTAGCTATAAAAATATATTGTAGATAATAAACTATCAATTTTTGTAAAAAAAAACAAAAGATAGAATGAAGGTATTGAAGTCTAAATATTTTTTATTTCCTGTAAATTTAAAAAATCTATTATTTGTCGCCTGCCATATGTTAACTTTAAACGTGTCGACTGTGTGTGCAACAACAACAATTTATTTAGAAAATTCCTAGTCATGTGAAAATAAATGGGACTCTTTGAATAAATTAACCCATCGATTATTTTTTCTCTGCATTAATCAAACTTTTCTAATTCAATATTCCTCTTCCTGTTTCTAAATCCCCATTCCTCAACATAGCATTAGATAACCAAATATTATTCAAGAATGTTGAAAAAGTCAAGCAAATATTTTATTTAAAAAAAAAAGACGTGATCAATTTTTTGAGTGAAAAAATCCATTTCAGAGAGTAGACGTATTACCATTTTGAACACTACCAAACATAAAATTTTCCGACGATCCATATAAAAAAATAAATGAAATAGTAAACAAAAAAAAGCATCGTTACAAGATAGCGTGGTTTCCACGGCAACAATATGAATGGACATCCAATTTCCCCCACAATTCCTCCTAACATAAACACACCCCACAATAGATCTAACATGTGAACCTAAATAAAAATAAAATAAATAAATAAATAAAAAAAAGAATTATACAAACAGATTGATCAAACACTTGATCTAAAGCATCGTAAACAATTCTCACCTACTTTGTTTATTGTCACACCTGACAATATTTGACCACCTTTAAGCTAATATTGATTTGAATTCAACCAAACAATTCAACAGGTCAAGAAAAAAATAATTTCAAACTAATAACCCCCTTTTAAAATAACTTATGTAAAATGCAAGACTCTACTCACCTGTACAATCTACCGTTCAAAAGTGTTAGTAGACGATCCGAATGTACCTGGCACGCGCACAGCCATCTGCAGTTCGTTGCAAGCTCTGGGTTTGGATTTGCGCATGCGGGGTTGCGAGGATATTGAATAAAGAGAAGCAACAAGTAGCAAGAAATTGGATTTTGGGGTTAGTTGGGTGTAAGAGTGACGTCAACATTTGTTTGTGCTGTGTGAAAAGTTTGAAAAATTATTCCCGCGTTGATTCTAAGCAGTTGTAATTTATTTATTTTATAGCAGTTATTTCTCCTTCTGGTTTGCAGGAATATTTGCTGGAATTCTCAAGATTAAAATTAATGAGATTTCAAGGAATTTTTATGGTTGCCTGTTTCTTTTGTTTGGGTGTAGTAATTAAAAAGGGTTATGGCATTTCTATGACTTGGAAGTGGAGAAATGGGGCGACCTCTTAAGAGCGAGACGGACATGGACATCCATTAAGAAAAGGATGATTGGCGGAGAAACGTTCAATGAATGATGATGGGAACCATTAAAGCCTCCATCAAAGATTACTTGAGTGTTTTGATCGACTTTTAGCGCCCTCGTTACCAATTAAAGTCGACACGTAAACAAGCTGAGAAAGGAATTGTGGAATGTGCGCAGGAAGTTATTTTCAAAAGTTCCATTTCCGGACTTAGGAGGGTCATTCGTTAATATTTGTTTACGGATACAAAGATGCGCAGTGTTTTTTTATTTTTAGATACAATTGCAGTCATTTAAATTGGGTAAATTTTTTTTTTGGGGTTATAACACAATTTTTGATAAGTTTTTGCTTCTTTAGTATTTTCTCTGACAGTATATTAGAAAGAAGCAGGTGAGGGAAATGCAATTACCAGCAGAAAAAGAGTATAAAGAATTAGGTAACTTAGGTTGGTGTTCCTTAATTTACCTGGTCTAATTAACTTGTAATTAAATTGTCAAGTTTAAAAATTAAATTTAACTGAGTTTCTTCCATCAGTCAATTTTAAATCTTAAGAATAAAAGATGGAGTCATTTTTAAATCACAATTTGTCGTTTTTAATCATGGCACTGCCAATGTAATCAGAAAAGTTCTGTGATCCTGCATAATTTTTAAAAAATTTTTATCAGAGAATCTCTAATTTAATTTCTTTAGAATTCTAATTCATCAAACACTACATAAACTCTGGTATTGTCATTCTAAATATACAGTTGCGATCACCTGTAGGGCATTGATGATCTGCTACACCATCTCCATTTTAATACAGGGCTTTACTTTTCCCATTTTCTTATATTATTTATACTACAGAGCCCAGCAAAGGACACACCTTTGGGAAATTAAAAATCACCACCTAAAATTTATACTGTAAGGTCTCATAAAAATTTATTTTATTTACCTGTTTTAGAAAAATTGTGATTTAAAATATTCAGGGTTTAAGTTCACTTAAGAAAATCAGTGTGGACATATTGAAAAAAAAAATTATAGCTGAAAAACATGTTTACATTGAAGGAAGAACAAAAGATAAATGGATTTGTTATCCACTCTATAAAAAAAAATCAAAGATCAGTTGATCATTTGTGAAAATATTTTTTCGGATGTAGGATTTTTGTAATGTCCACCAAATGGAAAAAGACCAAGTTCCATTTTCAAGCTTAGGTGTCAACAGCTTGATTGACGTAATTCCTTTATTTTCGATCCAAAGGATCTAATGGACGAATGACAGCTGCATTACAAGGATAAATCTCAGTTCCTTCAATGCCTGTCCTTTTTGAATTTAATAGTTTTGCGATGGGTTGTGAAACTCTTTAATCTGCCACATACATCAGTTGAAAACTAGTAATAAAGTTTGCTGTTTTAAATTAAGTATTGGTTAGGTCCAGTTGTTTGTCCATTTTGGTACAGAGATTTCGGCTGTTATGACTTTCTTCTTTAGGTGCTTTACTTTACTCTCAGTGGGTGGGAGCTTTTCGTTCAGCTATTTGCTGTCCTCCAACAGATACTAAAACCAGATGCTAAAAGCATCGCGCTTTATTGTCTCTTCTAGAGTCAGCTTTAGTTTGTAAGTCCCATTAGTGAAGTTTTGTGTGGTCTTTGGCACCTGGTGTCATATCATTTCTGCAGACGTTGGGTCAGTGACGTTCATTTAGCAAGCCAGACGCAATTTATTACTTGTTAGACAAGTGTTATCCATCTTTTTTTTTTTTTTTCTTCTTTTATTGAGATGAAATTTTTATAACAGGCTCATTGGAATCTAAATCTTGTTGGGGGCAATATAAATCTATTGACGCCGTTAAAATTTGATTATTCTGTGGTCACTTCTTGGACACGGTTGGTAAACTGATCAATAAAACGGGTAATAAAGTGAATTGTTCGTGTCAAATACTTACCATATTACTGCTCTGGTCCAGTGAAAACAAAGGGTTCTTACTGAAAATAATATTTGGCTCAAGTCAAAATTTTATTTCATTTTTAATATTCTTTTTTATGTGCTTGATTGGAGTGAAAGTTCATTATAAGTTATTCGTTTGGGATGTAAAATCTCTTTATGTAATTTCAAGTTTGAAGGGTTATTTATAGATTATCTCCTGCCTAGGTTACAAATTTTGCAGAATCTTTCAAGGTTTAGTCAAATTTTGCAGAAAGGAAAAGGAATTGAGAATTAGCACTATTTCTACAGAACGTTTTTGCTTGTTCTTGTAATGCAGAATTATCAAACTTTCACAATGGTAAAAGAATGAAACCGTAGGTTGGGCTAATAATATTTCAATTATTCGTTTTAAATGCAGAGTCCTTGCTCCCTTTTTAGGTGTTTTTTCATGCTCTGCTTTCCATTAAAATTGTCATAAACTCTATATAAGATTGGTTAATTGCCTAATCCGAGTTCTTTGCTTTCTGATTTATCTTGTCAGGTCCCATTAAGACTTGTCAACCTGCACTAACAAAGATTATTAATTGTTTTTTAATGGAGGTTTCGATCTTAACCCTGCTGCATATGTTTAACCCAAACCTTCAACAAATATGATATTGAGAATTCATATTATATACTCATCGAAAAGCGATTAAATGTTCCTCTTTCCTTTCTCATAAACAAATTCCTTGCACGATAATAATTAATTTTTTGTATCCAACTGTGGCGGAAATCCTTGCACGAAATCCAATTCTTCCAATATGCTCGTCTCTTTCATTTTATGGAAGATTCATATTATTACTGAAAGGAAATTGGTTTCTTTAATTTTTATGTACAAAGACTTAAAATTTTCATTAGCTGGAATTAATGAATTGGATGAAAAGTGCCAAAGGTTCAACTTTAAGTTTGGCAGGGTAAATATTATTCATGTTAATAATAATAAAAAATTCAGAGAAATAAAACGCTTGCGGTTATCGATTTATGCGCCAATAAGTTGGGGATGGTTTTACTGCTACTTTTGTCATGCGTCCTGACAAAAAATATGACGGTATTATGTTTAGCTCACTTTAAAGTTACCTTAAGGTCACGGCTACAGTTAATATTGCCCTCATACATTTTTTCTTTATGTTTAGGTTAAGAGCAATTCTCTTCATTTTGTCTAATGTAGGGTAATTCAGTTAGAATCGATTGAAGCAAAGCGAATTACTTTTGAAGATAAATAATAGGAGCTAATTTAATTATAGAAGTAGGGTATTGGAATGAAACAACACTTTCTTTTTGCCATTTGATCTTTACCTGATTAATTTTATTTTACAAAGGAAAGAAAAATAAAATAAAAGAATTAATTAAAGATTTAAAAGAATAAAAATATTGAAATTACTTAAAGAAGACTTTATCTATAGTTAACTATTTAATCAGTTTGAATAAACGTAATTTTACAATTATTTTTCATTTGAACTGCTAATGAAACCTGACATGAGTGGTTTTTCTAAATTATAGACTTTTCTTTTTTTTAGAATTTTTAAAGTTTCATATTTTTTTTCTAATGTATTTGAACAGTAAGGTGTGCTTTAATAAAATTCTCTAGGAATTTTATTGATTGCAATTTTTCCAGATGAAAATGAAACCGCCTTAGGTGTACTTTCGGTTTTGTGTAAGTGATCCCAAGTGAAGTACATTCGTTTCGTTACTACTTTCAAAAAGGCGAAAAATAAGATTATAACTTGTAATAATATGAGTTTAAAACGACAAACTTATTCAACAATTTTTTATTTGTTAAAAATTTCAAAGCTAAAACTTTACAATTTATGGCATTTTGAGAAAAGAATTCTTGCTTTTCAATATTTACATCTTATGATTAATTGGAAATTAAAACAGTAAACCAAAGCAGCTAATTCGTGATTGACTAGAACAATTTTTATTAAAAATAACTTTTTGACCTTTACCAATCCATCACCTGCAGAATCCTGAGATGTTAATAAATGCAGGAGATCAGTTGTGGCAGTAAATGCTGTAAAAATACATTATACATTTTATATCATTTTTAAAAAAATCAATGACAAAGGTTTTTGTTTTCATATGGCCGACCATAAATGTTTTAACATATGAAACACTATCATGCATTCACAAGCTTTCAACTTAATTAAAATTTCCTATTTTTCGCAATTTTAATTCCAAATGAAAAGAATAAATTAATAATTTGTTGTCGGTTTCTGTGTTTCTCGGACAGTTATCTCAGTGGAAGAACGTTCCAAATGCCTTTGTGCACGAATGCCAGGAAGTGGGGAATGCCTTCCTTCTTGATAATCATCTTCATCTAAAGAATCTTTCTCAATAGTTTCTGGACTGTGCATTTCTTCGGTCATTGATCTGACTAATGATGGCCGATGACTTCGATAAAGTTGTCGTCTTTGTTCTAATGGAATGCTGCTGCCTTCACTGTATTCAGATTCTCTTTCGTATTGATAGTATTGATTTATCCCACTTTGCATTGCGATTGCGGAAGAGCCTTCCATAGGGGGCAGTGGTGATCTTGACGTCACGTCTTGTTCGTAAAGAGGTGGCAATGATATTCGTTTTCCACGCAGTTCCGCGTCACTTTTTCTTCTGAACCGCGCTGCTGGTCTTTCACTAATGTAAGAAGCTGTGTCACTCACAGAAGCAGAATCAGCTGAATCATAGTGGTCCGGTGGACTTGTAAGAATTCTGATTATGACATTCCATGCGGGAGGTGAAAAGAGTTTCTCATATCGCTCGTCATGTCTGATCATTTCGAACTCTTCAGTAGTTTTTGCTTCTGACAAAAGGGTGCGCAAAGTGCTATCAGTTGATAGTATTGCTCTCCACTTATCACGTTCATCTTCAGAAAGAATGGACTGAACGTCATCCGGTTCACCAACTGGTGGCTCTAGAACTCTTATTAAAACTCCCCAATTTGGTGGCGGATGACGTACAGGATAATGATCTTCTACACCTTCAAACAAAACACGGGGTCTTTCTGATACTACGGACAATTGATCAATGGTCTCAACTTCTGACGAACCATTTTCACCATCACTTGCAGGTGGGTAACTTCTGATAGTCACATCAAATTCTGGTATTGGAGGTTCTTGGATCCGGGATTGCAGTAATTGCTCTCTAGTCATTTTACTCATTCTATCTTCATATGTCAAATTTTCTGAAAATGAACTTGACAAGTCTTGTCCATATCTTGAATAAGAATCAACAGTTTCAGGTGCCATAGTTGCTGGTGGCTCAATGATTTCTGATAGTGATCTTGCGGAGCGAGCTTCTGTTGTTGAATCTCTTGCAGGTGGATAGCGAGTTGTCATTTCTTCACTCATATATTCTTCTGAATATTCACTTGTCGTTCTTCTAGGTGTATAAGTCGTTTCTGTTTCTGTGGAAGGAAGTGTTGATGGAGGATATCTTCTGGAGACCTCCTGCATAGTTTCAGACAGCGATCTTTCATCTTTGGACATTTCTTCAACTTGTTGTTTTCGAATTCGTGCGTAAATGGGTGGCTCTGCTGCGTACTGAGGTGGAGCAGTTGTTTGACGACTTTGCTGTTCATATTTCTGCATTTTGTAGTAATTTTCTTGATCGAACATTTCTGTCGTAGATTCTTCAATGACTTGAGTTCTGGTGACTTTTGGTGGTGGTGGTGCAGGTGGATAAATCCGTTCTTCAAGGTAGGCTTGATTATCATATGCTGATTGAGTCATTTGAGAAGTTGTAATTCTTGTTTCTGTTTCTTCAATATCCGAATGGGCTGACGAGAGAGATTCACTTGGGTAATCAGAAGTGATTGTATCACTTTGTTCAGCCATTGTGAGTAGTGCTTCGGACCCAGACACAGAATGTGCCGTTGCTCGCGGTATACGAATTCCATCAAAAGGAATGGACAAAGGTCCTAAGGTAGAACCACTTAATTTCGTAATTTGTGATGGTGGAGCAGAGGGAATTTTGCGGCGCTTTACTATTTTGATGTTTCGCTTTTTGAGACAATAGTACGCAAGCCCAACACCTAATAGCAGCAATGCTAAGAATAGAATGGCGCAGATAATGAGCATAAGTTCCACCTCAGATAATTGACGTGGGCCTGCAGCTATAACTGCTGGTGACCCATCTCTAAAATGAGAATTAAATTAAGTGATGGAATTGAGGTGACATCAAACCTCTAGGACACTTACGGCAATGGAGCTACTGGTGGTGGCAGTGGGGCAACTGGTGGTGGATACCGACATAAAATTGTCTTCACTTCATCACCTTCAAGTTCTAAAGTTGGATGAAAGCGAACCACTATGTCATTGACAAACATTCTGTAGTCTGATGTTACTCTCTGTCATGAATTTTTTCATATTAATTGTGAGAAAAAACATGTTACTACAGGCACTCACTTCTTTTGTTCCGCATCCCTGTAAAGGTATTTGAAAAACGTAAAAAGTGCTACCATCACCATACTTTTTGCAGGCACTTTGTCGATCTCTGTCTGCATAGATGACTCCTCGGAATTTATCAGTAAATTGCAATTTGACAACCATGTCTCCTGACTCACAAGACAAGTTGGCTTTTGTCTTCTCAGTGGAAATGACATTAGTGAGGTCACCAAATCCCTCAAAATTTGTAACTGTTGCTGTTTCTCCATTATACTGTCCCTTACTATAATGGATCTGTATAAAAAAAATAATTTTCAAGTTTTTTGTAAATGTAAAATTGGTGGGGAATTGCGGGTTAAGTTGTTAAGTTGTAATTAATTAGTTTTTGACCTAAATTGAAAAGAGGTTTTGACATATCAAGTTATACAAAAACTTATAATAGGTCTCTTAATGAGCTCTATGCTTTCAATTTACCTTTTTTGCAATCAGTTAAAGCAGTTAGGCGGAATTAAATTATAGAAAAAAGTAGCATGTTACCACTTTAATTTATATAGGACGTCATATCAGAGATCAATAAAAACGTAATTAGTTTTAAATATTCTGTTAATAATTTCATCAACTTGATTGCAACATTCAAAATATTGGCCACAGTTTGCACAATGACACGACAATTTATCATCAACAATAAAGTGTAAATTCACAGCATTCCATCACATGTGAAATTTAATGATGTAAAGAGAATTATTACACTCACGAGGAACAGCAACAACAGGAAGTAAAACTTTGGCCTTCCTCTGGTCATGGTTCGTGACCAGTAACTTATAACGGTTACCAACAAGGCAGGATACGTTGTTAAACCATTCGAGGACTTTCTAGAATCTACCTGCAAACAAAAAAAACACAATAAAAGAATGAAAACATTAATTGACCACTTATTAAAAATGTTAACCCTGCAGGTTTACGCCTTGACCGCGTTCCATATGAGTTAAGACAGTGCCAGGTTACGCTACCTAGTGGTCAAATGGAGCAAAACGAGTTGCAGAGAGATCTGATTTACTGCTTGATCACATAGTTATTCCTTAAAAGGAACACGTCCTCGATATCTGTAAATGAGGGCGTGGGAATTTATACATCTTGCATGTGTAACTGATTTACTTATGTAACTACGGTCAGGTAAAAATAAAAGTTTTGGCCTTTTAGGTTGCTTAGGTCTGGCAATCCAATTTTAAGTAAACTTGAAAAACTGGTTTGGCAACGGTTTTGCGAAAAGAGGACGTTCGAGAGTTAAGTGGAACTCCTAGAAAGAATCACTTTCACTTCCGGTTTGAACAGGTCACACATTGCAGCCTTAGGTAATGACCTTGACTAACAGACAACAAAGAATGTTGTGATTGCCGTTGAAATCGTATAAATATTTAAAGAATGAAAAATTAATTAAAGTTGAGTTTAAAGATTAAAACCTGGTGTTATAGGGTTGTGTCGCTATTTGTTTTGAGAGGCTTTTTAAAAATTTGTTGAGAAGCTAAATATTGACTTACCATCGCTCCGCAATATTCACTTTCAAGTCTTTGAAATTCTTGAGCGTTTGTGCGCATGCGTGTATTATTAGATGCCTAAGGGGGAACAGATGGGTGTAGTAGAGCAGAAATGATACTTATCAAACCCACGTGCACCTTTGCACACCTCGAATTTAACAAGTGGAAGGACATTACTAACGCCCGTTCCCCAATCCGCTATTCAAAATGTCTATCAAACTATTGATTATTGGATTGATAGATTCATTAATGATACCAAGTTGTTGCATGTCATTCAGAAATGTGGAAAAAGATGCTCAAGAGATTTAATCATTAATTTTAAATCTGAATCTTAAATTAAAAGTGTAAAAACCATTAAAAAAACCAGTCATAAATCATTCTCAAGGTCTTGTAATGAAGGAAAATTTTCTTACTAGTTGACGTCATTTAAAGGACACATTCTCGCATATTTTAAGCTTAAGGGTGTGGAACATTACAGAATGATTCGAAGAAAGCAAGAAAGGGTGTTTTCTCTTATTTTGTTTACTTATTCTAAGTGAAAGGGTGTGTGTTGTGCTTGCCAATGTTGGAGATTCATCAAGGTTGACTGGCTGTCTCCTTCTTTGGTAAGATGCACGAACTTCACCTTGACGATTTTTTTGTCATTAATCATTATCCAGAGGGCTCAAAAAAGTAGGGAACCTCTTTATAAGACAATTAACCTGTCATTTGAAACAAGAGAAAACTCGTAATGAAGAGGGCAGGAGAAAGTGAACTTAGAGCAACGACCGAATTTTTTCCCAGAAGGGTTAATATAATACAAGAAAAAAATTTGAAAAATAATTACATTTTTTAAAAAAAAATTTATTTCAAGTTCGGAAACTAATTTTTTTTTCTTAGTCTGACCTTATTAACAAACATTAAAACCCATGACCCCGAATATGGTTTTAAAAAAATTTTTGAATTCAAGAATTTTTTTAAAGGCTACTAAACATGACAACACTTTTTTTTTTCTTACCCCTTTCACTTTATTTCCTTATTTGGTAATTTTCCTAAATTCTCAACCACACCTTAAAAGAGCCAGCGACCCTTAAGAATGTTACCTGCCCACATAACAAACAGGCACGTAACTGACCTCATTATAAAATGGGACGGAAATGTGTGAATGTATTGTCTGTTGTTGTAGTGAGGGATATACGTATCGCACTAATTGTCTCAATAGTTCACACCATTAAGTGAATATTTTTTTTCTTTTCGGGAATCGCATTACAAACCAACGTGAGTTCACACATGAATTTCTTGTGATTACTCAGCATGTTGCAAGGAAGTAAAGAACAACTTACCTCATCCGAATCAGGAGTCCTGAACGCTCACCTGAATCCAACTGAAGAGATTTTTTTTTCACCACCTGTAAGAGCAATCTGCGTCTCCGCGCATGCGCCGCATGATTAAATTGAATGGCTTTACTTGCGCCTTGATGCGGTCGCTTTGAGAAGTAAATTGGAATAACTGGTTTTTTTGAAGTTCTGTGAGAGAATTTTGTTGTGTTTAGTTATAGATTTGCAAGTTTTTCAAAAGGGAAATTGAAGTTGATTTACTTTTTGATAAATAATGGTTTAGTTGGTTGGGTTTACTTTTTTCTTTATTTTGGTAGATTGTTTTTAGATTGAGATTAGAGTAAGTGTTGAAAAATGTGTAGGCTTAAGGTAGGTTTAATGTAAGGAAGCGTCCATTTGTTATGTTGTTGTTATTATGCATTGAGGCCAAGGAGGTTTGATTATCCAAGGACTTCTCTTTCTTATGGTTATGAGATTTTTTTTAAAGCGATAAAAATAAAAGTCTTTTGTTGCATAATTTTGTTGCTTAAGCAGACATTAGTATTCATTGTGGAGTGTAAGGGGTATTCAACTGTTATAAATTGCTTGTGTGATGTTGGAAATATGAATACATGAATACAAAAAAGTATTTGAAATCTAATTAAAAAAGTTTTAGTGATTTAATGTTCTGCTTTTCATGAATTCAATGAAGTAGTAACGGTAGTATGTAGGACTGCAGCGCTCTCTCTTATCTCATTTCGTGTCTATTTGAAGTGTATTAGAACGTTTGGCCATCTGGTGAGAGTTGATGAAATTAATTTCTGGGTAATTTCTATTTTGGATTATTTACAACTGCTTCTTTTTCACACGTTTTTCAGCCTACATTGAGTAAATAAATAATTTTATAAAATAATAAATGAATGCATGTTTTCAATTTCAATTCGTGTATAAGAAAAATCATAAATTTAATGATATTTTTAGAACGGAAAAAATCAAATGCAATCATTAACGTCACAGGGAAAAAAATAAATCTTAGACTGAATCGGTATAAATTGGGGTGAACACGGCCACCCAAACAAAATACCAAACTAAAAATATTTCTCAAAAACTATAGAGAAAATAAATCTATTTGCAGGCAAAATCCTCTTACAAAGTTTAATCACATTGTAATAGAATGAAAGTTCTTTTAAACAACTCGTCTTTAAACAAAAACAAACTCTGAGTTTGGCGAGAAATGCGACACCTTCTGGCCAAGTCATTTATCAGCAAATGAAATGATGTGACACTCGCATTTTCGTCATCAGGTGCCATTGTTTTATTTTGGTTTGGTGTTTCAAGGCCAGTGATCCCACAAGGAAATGTAAGGCAAAGGAACATTTTTAAAAATAAACTGCATCTGCATCCAACATGTCTGCCTTTAAGTTAACTGCAGTAAGAAGTGAGATGATTGCAAGCGAGAGTCAGAAACAAATTGGCGTCGGAAATGGGTTAAGGAAGAGTAAAAGCAGCAACAATTTGTTCGGTATTAAATACGTTAAATTGGTCGAGGTTGGTCATTAGTTTTAAAGGTGTTTGAGAAGGTTGAAGAGCGGCCAAAAGGGTTGAACGCGATCCAAAACATTTGAGATGAGAATGAAGGTGATGTCACTGATTCCGGTATGTCTTAATCTTTTTTCTGCGAAAGTATTTAAAGATATTCTTCTATTATGGTTAATTAAAAGTTGGTGAAATATGTTGCGTCTGGTGAATGTGTGTTCGGGGAAATTGGTTAAATTTAAATACGTTAGTTTTTAAAATAAATTTTGAGTAAGTCAGGTGGAATGCCCACACCGGAAATTAGTGGATTTTTTATTAGTCTGAGTGTCATAGTTGTTGGTGACGTGAAAATAAACAGCGAATGGATTTAATGATTGCAAGGTTTAGTCTTATGACTGGCTTAGCGTTACTTGTTCGTCGTTTCCTGTAATTTGCTAAATTTGGGTTGGTTTGATTGATATTAAGCAGGTTGAAAGTGGGGTTGAGATTATGAAATTGGAGTAATTGGGTGAAGCTAATTGGTTTGTGAAAGGTTTGATTTGATTTTGGAATGAATAATTTTCTAATCTCATGGGTCAGCTGTTGCAGAGAATTTAATTGATTAGTGACTGGTTATTTTCACTGTCTGGTGAGACGAAGATCTTCGAATTCGTTTGATTTAAAGGAAGCATTTTTTTACATTACAAAGATTATTTTACACTTTTGTTTGGGTTTGTAAATGAAACTTTATTTTTGATTCTTTCATCTCCAAACAGGCGAGATCAAGGTGTCACTTCTTGTGGATCTAATGACACACAGGACTTTTGTGCTCTTTGTTGTCTAACTTGTAAGACATATGAGATGTTAACTTAACAATCTATGAACTCAACAAAGTTCAAATCCAAAAAATTGAAGGCATTTAAAAGGTCAAGCCATAATTTTCTGCAGCAGTATGCAAAAATTATGCGGACATTACTAACGCCCTTTTCCCATAATTCGTTATTCAAAATGTCTATCAAACTATTGATTATTGGATTGGTGGGTTCATTAGTGATATCGAGTTATTGCATTTTATACAAAAATGTGGAAAAAGATGTTCAAGAGATTTACTCATAATTTTAAATTTGAATCTTAAATTAAAGTGTAAAAACCTTACATCTCCAAACAGACGAGATCAAAATGTCACTTCTTGGGGATCTAATAACACAATCCTCTGCATAGGTGGCAGAATATGACTTTGGTGCTCTTTATTGTCTAAGACAAAACAACTCTATGAACTCAACAAAGTTCAATTCAAAAAAATTGAAGGCATTGTTACTTCTTGGGGATCTAATAACACAATCCTCTACACCTGTGGCATAATTTGACTTTGGTGCTCTTTATTGTCAAAGAAATATGAGATGTAAGCTAAACAATCTACGAACTCAACAAAGTTCAAATCCAAAAAATTGAAGGGCATTTAAAACGGCAAGCTATAATTTTCTGCAGCAGTATGCAAAAATTATGCGGAGCAATTTTTTTTTGGGCGACAAGTACAGAACTGTTGCCTTCTTATTTATTTATACATCGATTAATCAAACTTTGCGGATGGCAGCGCCACGTCAGGGAACTTTCCTTCTCATTGATGCTTTTCTGTCATTTCAGCTTTACGTAATGTTAACTTGGGAAATAAAAGTTCGAGTAAAAGTGTATTTTCTTGGGGTTAGAACATCATCTGCACATCAGAATTCTTACACTTATTTTTATTTTTGTATAATTTACGAGTGAATATAAAAACCCGGAATGTTGTGTGTGCATTGACGCCGAATTTCGTGTCACACTTGACTTGTACCGTTTTTACCCACGGGGCTGACATACATGAAATCTTCGATTAGATATTTTCAATCTTCCGATTTGGCAGTTTCCTAGTTTCTAAAGATTTATACGGTATACCTTGAATTGCTTAAAGATTTTTGCAGTCTTTTGTTGTTAAGATTTAATTTTTTTTTTTTTTCTAAAGAAAACCATATGGTGTTCAAAAAATTTTATCAGATAAAACGTGATCTAGGCAGAAAAAACTTTCCTACTTAGAGCTAAAATCATAGTCAGATAATAGGTGTACAATATTAGACTCTAGTTTAGGAAAAAAATCATTTCTTTAATGCGTTGCGGACGCTAATATTTGTTTACAACATGCTCAACAAATGTTTTGATCAGAAAATTCCCTTTCATTTTATGAGTCAGACTAGAGTATCGAAATTTCTGTAAAACGCAAGTTCTATTCAACGAAAAATCTCTCAAATCTAAATGAAAACATTCTTTCTTTAGACTGGGCATTGTTCTCAAATAGTTAATGAGCATGTTCCATCAAAAGAAAACACAACTGAAAACATGGTGACGAAAAAGGTTCAAAAATATCTCTAATGATTCGGGAAATCCAAATTTGTCCTCAAGAAAAACAACAAAAAGCATAAAAGTGAAAGAAACGACGACAGATACAAATGTGCCTACGTAAACACTACAACTGAAAATAAATAGAAAAAGGGTGGGAAGGACAAGAGCGTGAAAAATAAAAAAATAAAAAAAAGAGAAAAGATTAAGCAACCTGATGTGAAATTAAAGAAAGGTGCTACAACAAGAGATTAGATTAGCCCAAGGAAAAATCTAAAAATACAAGAGTGATGGAACTCCTAAAGGCAAAGAATAACCAAGGAACACATTAAAAGAGGTCTTAAATGAGATACATAATGACCACTTCATAAATTATAAAAAATAATAAAAAAGAAACAAGTTGTCAGCAAGAATAGCTGTTGGAAATAACTTCAAAGATTGAATTACACGTTTGATGATTGATCAAGAATTTAGCGGGAAATTTTGAGTCATGTTTAATTAGATGAGAGAATGTTTGGAACGAAAGTGAGTTTCAAGGGGGCCTCAAACTTCAAGGGGTTGAAGGAGCCAGATGGGCTGTTGAATTGAAGATTGTCCATTTTTATATATTTTATCAAAGGTATTTGCAACTGAGCATTAGAGTTATCATTATTGTTAAAGCTGAGCATGCGCATTCCGACAAATGCTTATCTCTCTGGATTGGATATATTTAAATATATAACTGTCTTAGATTGCGTGATAATGTTTTGTGATGAGTTTTTAATCGGTTTTCAAGTGTTTTATTTTTGGTTTGATTTATTGTTCAGTTTAATATGCGAAATCATAAGTTGTAAAATGATTAATTGTGAAAGGTCTATTTTATTAGTGTTATTTTTTTAATATACGTGCCATGATGTTTTAATTTGCCACTAAGTGATTGATTGAAACCAGCTTGAACCAAGGCCAGTGGTGGCTCAAATCTATTTCCAACATCTTCAACTTAACAACAAAGAAAGAATTTTTTTGTAAAACAATTCCTGATAAAAGAAACCGCTATTTAGAAGGAAAAGTTTTTTCTGAGTTGAATAGACTATATTTTGATCTATTAATCTAATTCAATTTATTTTCCTGTGCGAAAAGAAAAGAATTATGTTATGGGAATGAATAATTGCACGCAGGTGAGAATTTAGAACTTAAAAATGTTCTTGTTTATAAAACTTTTGTGGAGGTTTCATTTGTCATTTCGAATTGACTCAACAGGTGTCGCTTATCAATCGCTGATATGGAGTCTTATTTATTTTTTAAGTCGAACAAGATGTTCCGTTTTGGAAACAAAAGTTTGTTGTTGAGTTACGTAAGCATAAAATCTAATGTTAGTGATTAATGGTTTTAGATTTTATAGTAAGGAAATTAAAATGTCAGGAATATGTCAACCGGAAGCTGCAAAACAAATTATCTCAATCTGGTTGTGTTCAACATTTCAATTCGGGCGCAGAAAATATAAATTCATTATTTAACGATCCATAAATGTTTTATGAGTATGCGTTTGATGATTAGGTAAATTGGAATATTAAAATCTTTAAAAGCATTCCCTGATAATAAATTAATCACGTCTGATTAATTTTATTACAAAGTTTCGATTTTATTTACAAATAGAAATGTCCAGTTTCTAAGAAGAGACAAAGAGAATGAAAAATCGTATTGCTTTTTTTTTCAAAGAAGATTTTTAAAAAAATCAAAATTACACACGGATATCACAGATTCGATATGTTGGAGTTGGAAATTATTTGGCAGCATAAACATCTATTACAAAATGGTTGAATTTTTATTGCAATCTCCAAATCCAACAAAAAATCAAGGAAAAGTGAAGTATTTAAAATATGTACATCATGAAAAAGAGAAAAATTTCACACACTCAATTGAATTATGGGTAAAATGCTAAATTGTGATGCATATTTGAGCAACCCCTCTTCTTAAAATAGTCCCATAGTTAGGGGAAGAGGGAACTTGCACCAGGGATTTAAAATTTATGCCACGTGCTTCTGACTCATATCCAATATTCAAACAAGCCAAACACATGTATCCCCTTTGGGTGCCTACGGTAGGCCGGTATCACCCCAAGAGGGGTCTGTAAATATTTATAGTTTATACAAAATGGTATATCGAAATGTGACGTCATAGCGGATGTTCTCTGTATCTACTTTTCAATATTATGTCTACAGTGACATAATAGGCAATAAGTTGTAAAAACTTCCTAGTAAAATAGAAGGGAAGATTTATTTTTAACTGGGGATGACCCCAAACACTTTGGAAATGTGCCATTTTGTCTTTTGACGTCATGCAAAATCATCTGCTGTTGGGCTAATGGCCTTGTTATTCAAAATCTGTTGAAACAAATTGAGAAAATGTATCAAACCATATTATTGATTTACTGACAAAACTTTTCCCTTCCTCTTTCCACACCCGAACCAAATTCTCTTTTCAACATTGACCCCCCCTGCAATGAGTCACAAACTCCCCTTTGTTCTATGTGATCAATACAATGACACATCTGACTATTCAAAATATTAATCTGATATGTAAAAACCCTTACAAAAATATCTCGCACAAAACTCACCATTATTACATGATAAAATATTAATAAAAATATCTAAACATTTTCTACGCCTTTAAAAATATTGCATAAAAATCTGGATTTTTTTCTTAGGAACTTGGAAGAAGTTGAAAGAAATCACACACATTGATTGATATCTCTATCTCCACGTGTTTCCAAATGATTTTTATGCCATTTAATGCCTGTACCGTACGTCATAAAACCAACTGGTAAAGCCATCTCAATATCTTTACCAGAAACGGTGGCCATTGATTCCTGTTGTTGTAATGCTGAAAGTGCCTGGCGACGACTTCTGGCCACCGTGGACGCCTCTTGTCATACAGAAGGCTCTTTAGATGTGGTATTCATTTTAGCAGCTAATTCCATCATGACATCTCTGAAAATTAAACTGTCCACATTTTGACCCAGTAAATAAAACAAATACCAGTCACCAAATTTGGATTTCTCCATCAAAATCTTAACTTGTTTCTTTGGTAATAATCTAAAGCGGACAGAGAGAAACAGCACTCTCAGTCGAGGCACTGAAAACACAACAAGACGGGCACCTAAAACAAATGCAGAAAGAAAACCTAAAATGATGAACCAAAACCAGAGAAAAATATAAATTTTTTCATTGACAACGTTCAAAGGTAAAATACACAAAGAATCATGTATTTGTACGTTCCCAGACTTTCCTACAGTTCGAAACAGGCATTTAGTAACACGAGGAAAAATGACTATCATAGGGTCAACTCTCTCTTCTTGATCTTGTTCAATGAACTCAATCACTTTGATTCCATACGTCATAAATTCTCCATCGAAGAATTTATCCATGAGAAACATTTGACCAATAACATTAAACAAACTGAGGGTTTCACAGAAGAAATACCTCATTGCCCAGAAATCATGGTTACGTAAATTACTCCATAAATAATCCAAGAGTAATTTCTTCTGCTGTTTCTTCTCAGTTTCAGTGCAAACACCCAGCTGTAAGTCCATGGTCAAGGCTGGGATTTTACCGCCTTCCCAGATCTTCCATAACCAACGAGGAATATAAAACAAAACGGCTTGAAAAAATAACATGAAACAGACCCATTGGTAATATTTCTGCACTTTGATTTTTGGTAAGTCTTGTGATGTAGCTGCTCTCTTTGGGTAAAAACCAGGCCAATTACCCACACCATTGAAAGGAATGTGCTTGCCCACCTCCTGCTTTTCGGAATCGTATGCATCAACAACAGTGAACGTTGAATGAATCCAGCAATACGTGTTGATCACTGCTTCAGGTTCATCATTACTATGTGTGCACTCGATTGGGTTGCCGACGTATTGTTTTGTAGTGACTATAACGCTAAATGCTATGAGAATCATGACGGTTACGTTGTAGTGTAGTCTAAAAACAGTTCCATCTGTGTGAATCCGATTGACTTTGAGTAGATTTTTTAAACCACGAAAAATGTCCAACATGGTTGCGTGTTGAGTGGACGAATCACTTTTTAGATGTGTGAATTGTGTGGTGTGTCACACGTGCTGGATGGTGTTGAATGCGTAAAGCGATGCGCGGTGAACATGTCGAGAGTTGGTGTTTTCACTTGTTTCCGTGGCGCGGCCCGGGAGGGAATGCGGTATAAATAGATGAGCAGGAGGGTAGATCGGGTCAGTGAGTGGATGGATGCGCGTGCTGCACAATGTAAGCACACGCCTTTCTATTTTTTTTTTCTCTTTTTTTAAATCGTTTATTATTAGATCGGGGGATTTGAGTAAAGCGCCATTTTTTTTTTAGTGACGTGTGTGGTTGTTATGGAGATGGATGAGGATGGAGGTGTTCAGTTGGGGTTTAAATTAGAACGTGGGTTAGTAAATTTGGTTAATGGGTTTGTGGGTTTTTTTTATGGCAATGAAGATGAGAAGGGTTTGGGATGTGTTTCCGGTCTGGGAGGATATCCGGGGATATGTGTGATAAGTGCTTTAGGAATAGTTTTTAAAATGTTTTGTTTATAATTTATTTCAATTTGTTTTTTCAATAAGAGTTAAATGTAGTGAAACATGGGAGTTTAATTTTCTCTGTCTTCAGACAGACACTACTCAACTCTAGTGCCATTTACGTCAAGCGTGTGCGTAATTGAGTTTGAGTGATGCTCCGATTAGAGTCAAAATCGTGTGACGTACACCTCGTGATCCCACCTCCATCTAGTGGATTTTTTACCAATTAGAGTGTAATGATA
>JAQGAS010000902.1:0-30844 GCA_034686365.1 Pachymerium ferrugineum | reverse complement strand
CAATAAAATAAAAAGCGGCTTTGCAGTAACTTTCCATTCCCTTTGATTTCAATCACTCTGATCATGAACTGGTGAAATATGGGTCAAAAGTTGTAGGTTACGGTAAATGGACGATTGCATTCCGTTCACGGACTATACCCCTGAAAGAGGGAGTGCATGAGTGTTTTAGGGGGAAGCTGACTCAATTAGGTATATATACTAACCAGTACCAGAAGTATTATTTACTTCTGCTAGTACAGTAGTACAATACATATTAAAATAAGTATGTGACAATATTTGGTCATGAAGACGTTCTCAATTACCAATCTCCCGGTTCTAATAATAGTTTTAACATGACACTGTTTCCTCACAGCTGATCCAACAATTTCTTCCTCTGTACAGTACATTTAATTCGATGGAAACTTGGAACGTTTACTGGGTGCACTAACCGTTCCAGAATGCACTTGGAATTAACGACATTGAAAATATAAACTCGGCCCTAAAAGTAGAGCACACTCTGTCTATGTTTAAAACTTCCACTTCTCACTCGTCTCCATGGATGACCTTGGACCAGGGATTTACTATTAAATAAGGACTTTCCAATACGTCTACACTTTTAATTCGCGAATATTAATATACAATCTTCTAGAAAAAAAACATGTGTAGTACATTCAGATTTTTGAGATATCATATTCCACTGGCATGTTTTAAACATTCAGAAATTTAAAAACATCTGTAGTTAAATGAAAGCACAATTTGGTACATAATCATGTAGTTATATAACAAGTAACATACTACAACGTATGATGAAAACAATAATCAAATAAATTCATCAGCTGATGACTTAACAATTCTTCTGTACAAGTCTCGTACAATCCAAACAAGCCCGTAAAGGCTGCGCAATGGATTTAAATCTTACGACAAAACTTTGCCGCATAATTGAACATAAAAAAAAAATGCAAAACTCTTGCCATTTTTGACCCAAATAACCCATTTGGCTAAATATAATTATCGTCTGTGACCACAGTCGAATCAAGCGCATTCAATAACTCTTGCCCCTGTAATAAATCCTGCGATTTATAAACTGGAGCATTCACTTCCATATCCAACTGAGTAATATCCAATAACGAAGGTATCGCTAAGCTCTCAGGAGTGATGAGAGATGTTGTAAAACTGGAATCGCCATAACGTAGTTTCTTAAAAGGCAACCCGTTATCGTTTTTAGAGATTATATTCTGCAATTAAATTTCAAATTAAAACCGTTCATTAAAATTCTCCTGGTTACGTACTTTTTTAATGTTGCCTTTTCCAGTGTAACAACTGTACCCATGACTAACGTCTTGACCACTTACAAGAAGATTAAGCAATACACTGTCTTTAAACACATTTCTCTCATCGTCGGGTTTTTTTCGCTTTAAATCTTCAGCTACAGATACAGAATTTACGTTAGAGTTACAGTTAATAATCATCAAAATTCCAATTTTACTTTCACTTGTAGAATCCACTTTAGCACGTTTATTTACAACCCTTTTAGTCGTGGACAGTGCTCTGGTTCTTTTTTGTGTTTGTCTGTACAAATTTCCATCACTGAATTGAGCACAATTTTCGGATAACGGATAAGCAATTTTGATCCGGCCTCCTCCGTCAAACTCTGACTTTAAGTTTTCATCTGAAGTATTAATGAAAAGAATTTAAAAAATTGAAAATTTAAAACATTTTCCTCAATTACCTGTTCCACCAAACAATTTTTTTTCATTCTGTGTATTAACAGACTTGTCCAAGTCTCTGTCATTTCGTATACTGGGAATTCTCCCAGAATTAGACGTCACTGGTATTGAAGATTGCAACAGTTTGGCCAAGCTGGATTTGTTAGAAATGGAGCAATTCGAATTTGACGACTCAGACATTAACCTTAAAACAAAATGCTCGATTTATTTCGAATACCAACCAATAAAGACAGTTAACTCTTACTGTGTTTCTTGCATCTTTGGAGAATTTGTTGATGATGCCCACAAATGTTCAGGTGGACTTAAGAGAGGTAAATCTTCCCCAATGCCCATTGGAATATAAGGTGCCCTTAAATCAAATTCATCTCCCTAAAATAAATTAACAAAACTATCAACATCAATTTCTAAATACAACGAATGTTCTGTTGTACCTCCAAATCAACATCTGACTTATCAGAGAGCATATTAGCAGACTCTAATTTCATACCAAGAAACAGAAGTCGGTCCACAGAGTTCCTACTATCACAGCTTCTATCTCTATCACTCTCGGGACTGCTCATACTTAGGTCATTACTATGCAATTCTGAAGGACTATTTTGCTATGCATAAAAAAAATGTATCGTAAGTAATTATCAATGAAAATAAGGCATTTTATATTTACATTGCATAAATTTGAATTTGGCATGTCGTCAGTATCAGATGACAATCTGTCCGCTCTGTAGCTAAGAAGTGGATCATTTGTTAATGGATTAGCAGTTTCAGTTTGAAGGGCCTCTTCCCCTAAAACTGGAAATTCCGCCATCATTTCAGAATCGCAGAACGAATCGGTAAAAAACACATCTTCAAACATATCTGTGCATAAAAAATATTATTTTTAGAACAAAAATAATTTAGGAGTGTTTTTCCCAGCGTACTCGCCGTACGAAGGTGTTTTTATCTTTCGTTACTCTTACCGTTTGAAAAAGTGGGAACA
The DNA here is from genome assembly GCA_034686365.1 of Pachymerium ferrugineum. NCBI lineage: Eukaryota > Metazoa > Arthropoda > Chilopoda > Geophilomorpha > Geophilidae > Pachymerium > Pachymerium ferrugineum. Next base: position 28,165 of record JAQGAS010000902.1, on the reverse strand, counting down.
TCCAGAGGAATACAAACATCACCAGCTGTTGGAGCCAAATGAGTCAAATCATCGGGCTCGTCATTTAATACTATTCAAAAGCAACCAAGCGAAAAATTAATACTAAATACACGAATTAATTAGGCAATAAACAACCTGTATAGCCCGATTCATCGTCTACGAACGTTAAAAAGCCTTTATTCATGTCCTTCGTGCGTGGTGCAAAAATAGTGTTTGTAGAATGTAATGGTGCGGATGTTACTGGTTCCGTAAAGTTATCTTTGTTTGAACTGTTGTCTGTATTAACAATATTATTTTTGGCTGCTACTTGTTCAACAGAGACTATTTCATTGGTATTTTCCAAACCACTGTAAAAAGAAATAAAATAAATTTCATTTATGAAGCTTTTTTTCCTTATCTAATAGTTCATGCACACTTTCTTAAAGCAATTAATGGACATTTGCTTGAATGGGGAAAACACACACCAACAAATCGTTCACATAAAATGTTACATAACAGACTGAAGCATCTGTTTGCAGTCAAACAGACATTTATGGCTTTTATAATCGGGACACCCAGTGTAATACACATAATTATATCACATTAAAACATTCATAAAGCTAAACTTTTAACCACATATTAAATTTACTCACGACTTGACTGTTAGAAGTTGTTGGCACTTAACAAACCTAATTTTATCCGCATATTCGGCGACCAGTCAAAGCCAAATTCTGAAGCAGCCCCAAATCTTAACCAAAAATAATTTAAAACTTTTTACTTCCCATGTCACTGACTTCTTATTAGTCATCCACTACCTAAGACAGTTGAGAAAATAACTTTAACCATGGCCAAGACCTTAATATTACGTATACTCTTTGGTCACTGTAAATGACCCGCTTTTTCACAATATCTAAAAATAATATCCCACTTTCATTGGTGCAATGTTGGTTGCTTGCCATGACCATCAGTTCAAGAAAATGCACAGTACTAAAATTTCACTGGCATTCCCACCAAATTTAGACACAAAGCAACTATAATCTTATATTTTACCGGTTAAAAATTATGTCCGCACTCACCCATGCCGCTTCCCGCATCCAAAAAATTTAAATTAAATTAGTCTTCACGACAAAACAACAGGGAAAGTATAGCATTAGCGACGTACTTGACTGATAACTAACTATCTAACCTTTGATCAAACATCTGCATCTCACATGTGTGTAGTAAAAGACCACTCATTTCTCTCACTAAACGATCACTTATCACGTGACACTTTTTATACGCACATTCAATCACCAAACTATGACAGCAGCTTACCTCAAAATGTAATTGACACACACAACGCAAAGTGGTTTTTTCGATTTACCGCCGTAGATAATGGTAGCTTGAGTTAATACCCAAACATACCCGCCGTTTTTAGCCAAAAAGCGGTAGCATCCGGTCTCACACTGTCCTTTGGAGAACACTGTAAATAATAATTAAAACATCACTCCATTGCCAACTTTGCATTTTTGTGAGCAGTAATAAAAACAAAATAATATTAATTAAAGTTACAATTGTTGCAATTATCTAATTACATCATACGTTTTAAAGTTTCAAATAACTTTGAATCTAATGGAAAAAAAAAATGATTCTACTGGTGGACTGATTCTTCACCGAGTATTTAACAAGTTGAAATGATGATAGATAGGGCCAATAAATCTTATGTCTAAAAGAACGCTTCCTGCATTTAAAACTCCTTATTAAGTGCCAAAATAAGGGTGTGAAAAATTTTATACATAAAAATACTTTTGGAAACAGTGGAGAATTTCGATTAAGGTACGTATTAATAAATTAAAATCTATGTTTTTCCAACTAAAAAACATCAACTGATAAAAAGCATGCAACAGGATGAGTGCTTCCTTCTTTTTTTAATACAAAACCTAATAACAGATAACAAACATCTTTGATTTTAAACACTCACAAGTCACGTGACATTGAAATAAATTCCCTGATAAAATATTTTGTTGCAATCTTCCGATCGAACAGATTTTAAACCTTAAAAAAAAAAATTCTGGACAACTCTAAGCAGAGATGATGACGCTACCAACAACCATAATGTAATGCAGGCTGAAATTGGCAACTTTCATCTACCCGATTAGGACCCCAGAGAGGAAGAGCAGAGGATTGGAACTACGTAAGAGCGAACTAGTAAATCTGGGTCACCGCAGATAAAACGACAAATAGAAACTCTCCAACGTACCATCAGTAGAGGAAGCAAGCCAATCAACCACTACTTAAATTGTTGGGAAGCACTTCAGACCTATCTAGTAAGGTGCAAGGTCAAGGACCAAAAATCTCTGTCTGTAGTAACTATCTTTTCGACTTAATCAATTTTATGGAAGATAATTACTGAACAACAAAAAATGTTTTCAAAATATCAGTATACTTAAGTATATCAATATATATATAGTATCCTAAGTTATATTAACGGTAAAAGTAGGCCTAATTTTGATACTATTGAAGAATGTCTACGAGCTTATCATAAGACTAACAGTAAATTCATGATATAAGCACGAATCTGTAAACTTAAAAATGTTATGCTAATACTGAAGGAATATTGTATAAACATACCACAAGTGACGAGATGAGTGGATGCCAAATACGTAACGCGAAACGATTACATGCAAATGCAAATTAAATGCAAACTACATTTCATCTGACCAATTAAAAATTAAAAACATATTTTGTTTCAAAGTGATAATAAAGATAACGTAATCGTTTTTAGCGTTTGGATCTCCCCACATTTCTGAGCGTTTGAAGAATAGCAGAGATCTAAATACAAACTTTGTGAGAGAAAGAAAAAAAAAGCACGACCTTTATAGCTGAAGGCAGCACCAGAAATAATTGACAAGAAAATTTCAGAAGATTTTTATCACACGACTCATAAAACAAAAGTTTAAAAAGATCCGGCCTAACTTGACATTTCTATGTTCATTAATATTAATGAAATTCGTAATATGTACTTTTTTTTTGGATAAAAATAATTTTTTTCTACCCCAATCTTTCAAAAAAGGTAATAAACATGACAAATTGGCGTGCGGGTAATCATATAAAGGAGTGTCTCCCCCGTTGACGATAAAATAAAAGTGACTCACGGATTTTGTAGAACTTGTCAACAGCTTCCGTATCTTGAGCATGATGAAATTGGTACAATGTCTTGCCCAGCATGTCCTCGCTTGAGTATCCCAACAAATCTTTAATTCTGAGGTAAAAATGAATTATTCAGATATAATAAATAAGTCACCGCGACTTAATATATTTACTTGTCGTCTACGAATGTGAAACTCATGTCCATATTGTGTCTGCTCAGAAATGTTTGTTTATCCAATGGCACATCTATGTCAGAGGGATGAGCTATTGGTTCTCCAATGGCGATTAAGCAATTTCCAAGTGTTGGAATGAGTGTGTTAGTCATTTGTATATTTGTATTTTCTTGTGGTTTGCTTCGAAACACACGTCCGGTGAAATTAATCACCTAAAAAAATGTGAATTCAATTTTTTTGAGAAAATTAAATTAAATGAGAGTAGGTCGTGAGATTTAAACCGAACCTTATAAGCTGCGGATTTCATGTTGACATTTTTTCCTTTTTCAGTAAGTGTGCTTTTCATGCGTATAAACAATGAACGAGTTGTTTGATTATCTTTCTCTAAGTGTGATTTCATGTCAAGCACTTCTCTGATTTCATCCCAATCACATGGGTGGGTATAATCAAAAATACTTTGGCCAAGCAAATCGACCTACATCGAAGACAAATATGGGGGGTTAAAACACATTTTTACTGATACTGTGACTTTTGTACCTGACTTAAGCCCAAATATTGATTGACATTATCTGAGAGATAAATCACTTCTCCATCTTCAGTTAATATCAAAAGAAATCCTTGTAATGCCTTTGAGAGAAGTTTGTCATGTTTCTCATCAGAGTTAATTTCAGAAAGATTCACTGTAAAATTGTAAATAAAATTATTTCCTATTTAGATTTGATCATATAAAATTATTACTTTGACTCAAAAGATGCCTGATTTTAATGTAACCAATCGCCAATCGCATGATTGACGCTTTGTCCAATTGATTGCACGTGTTGGCAGGAAGAGGCAACTCCTCCGCCAACTGCTGCAGAATTTCGCTCTCCTGTCCTCTTCGTTGTCGCGCGGCAACTCGCGATTTTTCTTTTCGTTTCTCAGAATTTCTGTAGTGAAAAAAGATGGATATCCTGTTACAGATTTTTAAAATGTTCAACTTAAAGCTCTTCACCTAACAATTTTCATAACAATTGGACAAATTATATTTTCACTGCATAATGGTATTACATAATATATAATATATAATCTTAACATTTTTTTGTTCAAAGAAATGCTACACAGTGTTATTATTACGCGTCATTTATGTTTTTGCTTTGTACTGGTTCAGGCCTGGTTAATTTTTCTGATTGTGCGTTATCGCATCTAGTTACGTCTTCTAATAGTCTTAGATGACTATTAAATAATCTTTGGATTTGAGGCTGACAACTTCAAGGCAGGTCAAATTAAATAGGTTAAAAGTGAGTGAGGAGAGTGGCCTCATTATTTTAAAAAAAAAATATTTAATATAACCATCCCTTCCTTACATCTAAACTGAATCATGAAATGAATTTTGAATACATCGCTATCTAATTCACTACATCAACAGTGACAAATAATTTTTCCCATTTTTAATGGACTATCAACTGCACCTACAACGCGGTACTTTCGATACGTTGATTCGGGTCTAAATCTCCGGATTTTGAAAACCTTATTTAAAAGGCGCGTTCACTTGTTATAATCAAATAAAATCCAACCATAAACAATAATAAAACAAAATGTATTTAACGTTGTAGTGTTTACAGGCAACTTTCAGTTAACTGTTGTTACTAATTCAAATTTAATTATTTGTTATACGATAAAACATGTTTTTAAAATCTCACTAAAAACAAAACCTCGTTGTAGTAAAACTGGATCCAACTGGATCTGCGCTTCATACATCAATTTAACCTGATTGCCTAAGGCACGTTTCCTAGTGCCGTCTAAAATGTTCTGATTTTCATTTAAAATCCTTACCTTCGCTTCTCCTTTGGGGCACTCAAGAATCGCGTAGCCATAACTCTTTTTTTGAAAATATTTCTACTAACAATGTGATACGAGTGTTGATGTCCTTCGTATTTGTTTTGCTGCTTGTGCTGATCTGTCTGCCGACTGGTGAAATATAGAAGACTTCCGTTTTTGAGCGCCATCCAGCGACGATTTCGAGGGACAAGTTGGAACCAGTTCCATCTCAATGCTTTGGTTACAACTTGACTGTACTAGATAGGTATCATCGTAATGTATGAATGAAAAATAACTACCAACCACAACCGGCTACAATCTACATAAATTTCATTTAATCAGTAAGCTGCCCATATGCCTCAAAATCAGGTAAACAAAACAATTAGATATACTCAATGAGGAATGACTAGAAAAGATATAAAGTTTTTATGCTTCATTAAATGGAATGAGTTCTTGAATGAATTTCTAAAACAAATAACACGAGTTAGCACGTTAATTTGCTTCTAAAATAAACATTTGTACCTTAACTAATTCCTGAATAGGCAATTCGACGCACAATTTTGAAATTTCTTCATTGGGATACTTTTGCAAATAAACTTGCAATAATTTTTTGCAATCACACCACCTGAATGCAGAAAAAAAATTATTAAGATTAACAACAAATACCGATGAATCGCTCCACTAGAAATTAGAACTCCCATGACAATAAATCCAACCAATAACAGAAGGTTAAAAGATGTGAAAAGACAAATCTCAACATAAACGAACAATTGACTGCCTGTAACTGAGACGTAAATAAGCGCAATCATTTATTAGTTAATCTGCGAGTCGTTCTTTCATGTAATTTAACTTTGCTGCTATCGTTTGGATTTCTTGCAAGTCTCTAAAGAGTCACTCCAGATGTTAACCATTAACATCCGGAGTGAGTCTTCTTTTATCGGCTCGATAAATCGGTATTTTTGTTTGGCTTTTCTGATTTTACCTTTCCAGTTTACTAAGGCATTGAAGCAAACCACGAATTGAACTGTTGTGTGCAATATGAGTAACTAAGCTATCTTGAAATGGCGTATCAATAAAAAGCTCATAAAACCCTTTTTGTGCATGTTTCATCAAGAAATTCAACACCTAAGTACAAAGTTATGAAAGTAAAGCATATATCAGGAGTTTTCGAAATGCATTGAGCAATAGAAAAGGAAATTACTGATAGAAATTGTGGGAATATAATGTTTTCCTCCTCCGTCCATAGTAAATTATCGCGAATAGCGCGTAGGTTGTTATTGGTTGAATAAACCTGTAAACATTTCATTATACCCAAATAATAATGACATTAATAAAATTTATTGTTACTATACCGCTAAAGCGTCTGCTTGTTGAATATTATCTGTAATGTGAAAGAGACAACCAACTCCAACTGCAGGCAGTTTCACTTTAAAGAATTCCTCGCATAATTTTGAAAGATACTCCGGGGAAAAATGCACGGGACATCTATACTCATTAATAAAATTTTAATTACCTATTTGAAAACACAATGTATAAAAACTTTACTTGTATAGTTTTTCTGCAACCGGGACGAACCCTTTTGCCATTTCTTTATCAGTAACATCTCTTCCTAATTATAAAATGATAAAAATAGGTTTGTTAAATCCTGCAGCACGTGAATTCTATACATGCTCTACCATTTTGAAAAGGCCATATTAAAATAAACTGCCATGCAGTAATCCAGGAATTCGATTCTCTGAGTAAGGTCATGACACTGTTAGCTGAAAGGAATCTTTCCGTTTCCTTGACCTGTAAATAATTTGTATATTAAACATAATCTTATTTAATCACAAAAAATCATACCATTTTTTGTGAAACTTGTTCGTTTAAAATTTCTTCGAATATTTTTGCATTCTTGACCTCATAATCCAAACAGAAATTTGCTATAAGATCGATAAGCTATACCAAAATATATTTAATTAAATTTTAATAATTATTTTAAATATTGAAGTTTAAAATTTTACTTTTGCAGTTCTTTTGTTTTTATTCCAAATTGCACTTGCCAGCTTCTCTTTGTTGCTATTTAGAAAGGTTTTTAAAGGAACACGTAAATTCAATTGTTCTATTTGAGAAAGATAATGAAAAGCCAATGAATATTGCCTGTAAATAACATAAGCGGAACAAATCAATATTCAATGATTATGGGGAAAAAAATACAATATAACCAACCGAACGTCAGTAATGGAATTTTTACTGAAGTTTTTAATATCGGATGAATCTGCGATTGCCGTTAAACACTGTAAAGCGTGATATCTGTAGGCGTAGCTCTTACAAGGTTCTTCCTGGAACCACAAAAAAATTAGTTTTCCATAAATGTTCAGTATAATAACCTTACAACCTGTACGATTTTGTTTAGTAAAAATAATATGGATTCTTCCTTAGGCAGTCTGTTTAAAACATAAATAGCCCTTAAAGAGTAAAAAATGCATTTAAAACTCTCACTCAATAAATGAACTTAAAAAATGTACTTTTTTATGTCTTCTTTTTCCTGTTTATCAACATCATTCACCAACAAACACATGCCGCCTACATTATTACTCCCTGTTAGCCATTTGTCAAGAAGTATCATAACCCGTTGGTGATGATTTATTTCAAGGACTTCGCATATTTCTTCAACCGCATTGTATACTGGAAAAGTGTTTTAGTTGATTGCAGCTGTAATTAGTTAAGGTATTGTTAATGGCTCACCTTGTGCGTTGTTGCCACAGTTGTCGTATAAATTAACTATAAGATTTCCTGGTGTTGGCAACAGATTTGACGTTTCGGAGTTGTTTAATTTGTATTTCTCTAGAATTCTTTCAATTGATACTCGCTTGTAATACTCTTTCAACTTTTTACAGTAGTCTGAAAACTTCTGCAAAGAGAACAGAAATAAATCTATGGCGTTGACTATTTCTAAAACGAACAAATACTTTTTCTTTGGTTTCATTAGCAAAATTCTCTGCAATTTCAACCGTAAATCTAGCTGCGCGCACTTTTTCCGGGCCTAAAAGTAGAAATAAGCATTACGACATTGAAACTTAGTATAATAAAGTTCAGGCTTACTGAGCGGTATGTTAGCCATAACCCAGTTAGCACACGAAATGGCAACTGTGGCATTTTTAATTTGTTGAATTGTTTTAAAGATTTGGTCCATTTTTACATTTCGGACCATCTGAATTTGAATCATATCATTTGATGTTTTTTTCGTGCTGATGAATTGATTTATTTCATTTTGAACAGCAATGGCTAACAGTTCATCCCCACAAGACAGCTAAATAGAGTAACTTTTTAAATCCAAAGTATTTAACAATTAATTAATTCAATTACTTGAAATAAAGGAGCAGCACAGTGCCAAACATCAACTGTTTTTAAGTTCAATTCTGCAGCTGAAACACAAAATGTTGTTCCAAAAACTTCATGGCTTTAGTTTGATATTTTAATCTACTCACTTATTACCTTCCACGGATTGTCATTTACAAAGGGATGAAATGGGAGCCTAATTTTACTTAGGCTTTCACAATTCCACTTTAAAAGAAAATGCAAAATCTATGAAATTTAAAGAGGGCACGAGATGTAATTACCTTTTTTATTGTTTCAATTTCAGTTTCGGAAGGTGGATGTACGCGTACGTAGTCGAACAAGAATTGAATCCGATTGATTTTCTTAACAACATAAAAAAATTAGAAGCTTGAATACATTGACCTTGCAAACTTCCGTTTTTACCTCCTGAATAGCATCAACCGAATTCGGGTCAACCTTATATGCTAGCGATATCATTTGAAAAAGAATAATTGAAATCTTTTCGTAATTGTACGGGCATATCTGTAGAGATTAAGGTAGTATTACTAATAAATAAAATGATAAATAACGAAATACCTTTTCTAAGATACACTCCATTTTTTTCAATAATCTTAACTTGTTGCTAGACAATTCGATTACTCTTTCAACTATTCTAGTAAAGTCCGACGGGAAACTATTCGTAAACATAGTTGAGGGTTTAATTGTAAGTGCATTTAAATTATCATAAGCAGTGAAAAGATGTTCCAAGTGATAAATTAGTGCATTGTTTTCACAACCGTTAAAAGCTTTGCAAAATTCCAGTAACAAATCTATTGTCACATCTGGATGAGAGGCAACTTCACGAGTACAAGTTTGCCAATCAAATGTTGTTTCCAGTTCCATAAAACCTGAAATATTTTCTAATATAGTTAAACATTACATTAACATTTAGGTTATTAAGCGGCATACCTAAATGATTTATATCAATTTTCAGTTCCTGAAATTTTCTTTTCCAAAAAAGTTGATTTTGCAGTTGAGTAAAGGTTAACTCTCCATCCACAATGTGCAAATATTTAAAAACGGATGAACCTAATCGGGCTATATTTGCCGCATGCTCGTAATCGTAATTGAAACTACAATAAAAGTTATGTTAAATGTAAGCCTTCAATTATCATTAACTTTCTTACTTTTTTAAAACATCTGTAAGTGTTTTCTTTATATATTTGGGAGAGAAGTAGAGAGATAAATTAGCGCCGAGATATTGATCTAGAGGTTTTTGCATCAAAACGCATTGATACAATTTTGTCATGAGGTCTTTTCGAGTGAGAGCAATATTTTCAGCGGTTTTCGCCTCCTTAAAAAGTTTATATATCATTACATAGTCTTTCAAGAATTAAATTGTTTGCCATACCACGAGTCCATTGTATTTATTCATGCTCACAGCTGATATCACATCCAGCGCAAATAACAGTGCATCACTGCATTGCAAATGCCTGCAGACTTCAATTCCCCATGACAGCGCATCTGCCCCTAAGGCCATTTCATCCATTCGAAAATACGTTATGATCTCTAAAATAGAGTTTGATACTGTTTGATCTATGTCGAGATTTATGAAACCCAAGTCTTGATAAAAAGCATTATATGGCCAATCATTTAGAGTGGACAAATCCTAATAAGAATATAACTTTATTAACATGAAAAAAAAAAAAACAAATAAATAATCGCACCTGAACTGAAAGTGATCGTATTAATAGTGAAATCCACTTTTTCGTAACACAGCATGCAGTTATTTCGTCTGTAAAAACGCAATATTAGAAGAAAAATGCTGTTAAACAGAATTCCTTGTAAACAATCGTACCTGAGTTACAATATATAAGGGCTGCGGTTAAAACTTCATCAACCGCAACCACAATTTGCTCAAGTTTCCCGGAGGGCAACTTTTGCTTATAAAGAACTTTCAAAAATTCCGAAATATTAACTAAGAGCTGTTTTATGTTTATATGCGGTAATTCAAGTATTATATGCCTAAAATACAACGAGACATCTAGTAGAAGTTAAAACGTTTAACTTTTAAGTACTTACTTTAGAACATGTACAGTTAAATTAACACGATCGCCACTGCCGATAGAAGTTTCCAGCAGATTTCTTGTTACTGCCTCAAATCGTAATGTCAACAATTTTCCCAATCTATACGACGAAAGATTCTTCATTAAATTACCGAAATTAACGCTCAGTACATACCGGTATAAACTATTCAATGTCACGCATGGATCACTTTCGTCAACAGCTAGCAAATTCTCTGCATTTTGACTAAACACGACACTGCAATACGTTGGATTTTCCAACTGATTGAATGTTATGTGGACGGCAAACTCATCCTGGATTACAAATACGTGTGATTAGATACTATTTAATTTTTAAAGGTGAATTCATACCTTCAACGGAATAATTCTTTCAAATGTCTCTTGTAATTTTTCCAATTGTTCATCGGTATTTCTAATAGTTGTAAATTTGATAAAAGCAAGGGCTGCGTTTAGATATTGTACTTCCTCTTCTACCTATAAATTAATAGATTGTAAAATTAAGCATTTTTAAAATAAATAACTCTCTCCTTACATTTCCAGAATAACACAGTTCCTTATTAGCATTAATCAAACTAATAACAGTTTGTACAAATCGATGACAACACGATGGCAATAAATTAATTGGGATGTTCTTCAAAATAGCTATAAAATCATCTTCCTACAAAGGTCACAGTCATCTAAAAGTTCATTTTCAAAAATATTTTCTTCAACTCACCTGCCCATCTCCAACTAAATGTCTCAGCTTCAAAATAAAAACATCTGTTTCATCCAACAAACCACCACATAGTTTGGCTATTTCCAACGCATCAAGTAGCGTGTATGATTTGTCTTGCATAACAATGTATTGCGTAATTCGCTAAATTAAGAATAGATGAGATTTATTATAGCCAATACGAGTTCCTAGAAAACCTACCATCATCAGTTTCTCATTCGATAAATTAAAATCTTTTAAACCGTAGCGACTTAAAATTCCTTTAATGTTAGAGAAACGAATCCCTTCATTAATCTTCAAAAGGCTGCGAAAATTGAAAAGTAAATACATTAGATCTAATATTCTTAAAAGCAATATCATTGATCTCACAGATTGCTATTTAACTGCTGAGACATTTTGACCAATTTTTCAACAGTCTCATTCCAAGGCGTCTCTGCAGATGACATAATAGATAATATGGCCTCACAAAGGTACTATTAAAAAAAAAAAAAAAAATTAGCCCTATTCTTCATTTAATACTCAAATACCCTACTTCTTCATTCCGAATCATATTTGTAACCGTAGTGATTCTATCAGTAATGTAATGATGTTCCCAACTTCCTGCAGACATCCATGAAAGTATTTTCTGAAATGAAGATCAAGAGTAAGACGTGTTTGGTTGCAATTGCTGTTATCCAACTTGTAAATAATCGAAGAGAATTTCATCTGTACTCAATTCGAAACGCATTGAAAATGACGATAAATAGCAGGATACGAAGGCTGGCAGTTGTGCATTATCAAAAATATCCTCGAGCAGTTGGCTGCCCAGTGCAGTTTTGTCATCCTGGGTGAAGTTAGAGTAACTAATGCGACAGTCGTAGTCTCGCCACAAAATCAAAAGATCTTTTAACTCGGTTTGGAATTGGTACATCTGAGAAATGATGTTTTCAATCTGAAATAATTTCAATTCATAACTCACGAAAAGACTACCTTTTGTCAAAATACTTGCTGTACCGAATGGGAATTCCAGTTTCTTATGTGAAAAGTAATTCGAGAAACTTCAATAATTTCTATTGCTTTTTCCAGGAAGTCTAATGCATTTTTAGGCCATTCTTCCTAAATGATTAGATTCAAATAAAATAAAATAAAAAAAAAAACAGCCAATGAGTCGAATATTATGCGAAAAAGATTACCTTTGCACACAACTCCAAATTCTTGCAATAAGCAATTAACCAAATAATTATTGTGCCCTGTAACAACATTCAAAAAAACTAATATTTTGCAAATACTACAATATTTTGTTAATTGTAATTAGTATAAGTACCAATGACTCAGGCACAAGTAAAAGCAAGTTTGGTAAAACGTTGTCGAAAAACCTGCTACAGTTTAATCTCATTCCAACAACATCTAATAGTTGTTCAATATTGGCGTCTTGAATTATTTCGCACTATTAACAACATGTAAAGTTAATTTATCAGAAGCAATATCTTAATTTTGTAAAACCTCATATCTCAGCCATAAATTCCAAGCTAACTCTTCTTTGTTTTCTTGCAAATATTTGAAAAATTCCCTTGCAATATCGCAGCATAAAAATGATTGCCAACCAGAACTAAACAAATTATGTCAGTATAAAAAACTCTTTTGAATTTTCCTTTTCTTACCAAAATTCTTCTGCATTAAAATTCAATTCAAACGTATGCAAACGATGATAAATGCTGTTCAGCTAATACATTTAAAATTAATTTATATTTTTGTAAATTTATTATTAGTGGCTTACCTCTGCGATTTGAGTTTCATTCTCACCAACCTTATAAATGAATATTGATACGTCTTGCTTAAATGCTGTATTTGTAGTTTAAATTTCTTACCTTGTCTTTCACAGCGTTCAGAAACTTCTTATACATTTCAATAGATGGCATGACAATATTGCGGCAACTAGAGACTAGTTGCGTACAATCCTATACAACGCACAAATAAAGTACAAAATGTTGCAAGTTTATATACCAACAAGAACTCACGTTTACAAGCTTGATGCACTTAAATAGATCAGCTTCTAAGATATCAACCTCATCGTTAGGAAGGTTTTTCAGTTTATCGGGCATAAAGCTTTCCAAAATGCAATTAATCTGGGACCAGTAGACAACCTGAACATAGACACATTATTTAAATCAGTCTGTTGTAGAACGTGAAGGAAACCTACTTGTAAATCTAAACGGAACAAGTTTGCAAACTCCTCCGCTTCTTTGAATTTTCGTTTCTTTATAAACCTCGAAAGCCTGCAAAAAAAATTTAACAGTAATTTAAAAACCTTTTCTAATATTCAGAAATTTTTTTTCCCTACTTTGTATCTGGTTGCATTTCCTGGAGACATTTTACATTCAAACTTGTTACGTAGTTAGTGTTTGGAGAACTAAAATGTTAACAAATTGATTTGAATTATAAGTATTTTTTTAATAAAATATTAAATACTCAAGTTTTCCTTTAATGCCTTCCAATAAAAATAATGTCTCCTACAAAATTAAAGTTTGAGATTTAAACCATAACCATTTGAATCAAGTTTACCTGATACGGTGGCATTTGTAAGAAACAGCAATTTCCTGACAACACTGTCTTATAAACAATTTCACAATCGTTGACAAGACAGGGTTGTTCAAAATCAATAAAATTAAGCAAATATAAAACCGAGTCGGCATCCCGAGAATGTGTTAAAATGACTAATTTGCAGTCATTCATTTCTTCCGATTTTACTCTAAAAGTATATAGCATGAAATAATTACAAATTGCTTAAAAACTTGTAGGTAATTACCCATTTATAACTGATTCCCAACAAATAAAATTTGCAACAGGTGTGTCGGTCCATGATTTTAATAAGATCAAAGTTTGCGTGCATAAAAGATGTAAAAAATTCTAAATAAAAAGTACAAAAAGTATTAAAGAAAATGTTCAAATCAAATATATTTTACCTCTGAATCTAAAGCAATTATATACCGTCCATCATTTACAAAATCAGCTTTGAGTAAAAAAGCACCATTAAATAAATCATCATCCAACACTCTAATTTCATCTGGACTATCTGGACACAAAATTTTTAGCACAGAAGGCCCAGAACCGGTTAACATCATTGAAAAGTTTTGATAAGCATCCAAAAATGTAGTACAATGCGTAATTAAAAATTTATCTAAAAATTTGTCGTTTAAAATTGCAATTTGCATTTGATTTCTAATGTTGCTAGCTAGTGTAAGATCATTTTCTTTGAGTGCTGAAATAACAGAGAAAAGAAAATTTAAACGTAATGAGAAAACGTATTTTACAAATTATTACCTCTGCCTAATCCATCAAGATCTACATCTGAAATTTTTAAAAAATTATTGGTACAAAGGATATAAGCATCAACGATTCCGTTCTTAGTTGGAGCAAACGACAACGCTCGGAAACGAGAACCCGAAAGACTCTGGATGTAAAAAAAACCAATAAAATTAAGTTGCATATATAACTTCATATTTATACCTTCGATAAAATAGTTTGAGCAGTAGGAATAAAAATTAATTTCAGGTCTCCATTTGACTCCCCAATCAATAGAAAATCACCACTGATTGCAAAACAGTCAATATCAGAATCTAAATTAATTCATAATCAAATTATACCAGTTCCTAACTCAGCGTGTGTTCTAATGGCTTACTTGTGCGTAGAAGAAGTTTTAATTCATAGTAGTTTTCAGAGATTATATACAAATTGTTGTCAATTGAAAAACACGGTTCCTCCCCTTGCATATATCCTTTAAAGCAAGAATGCTTTCTTCCCTAAATGAAAAATGACGTTAATATTTGTGTCAAGCCCGTTATAATTAAAGATGCATTCATACATGGTCACCAGCAGATATCTTAGCAATTGTTTGAGTTGAATACATGCAATCAACATTACACAATCCAAAGGTTTTCGTGATCGTCTCTTCATTAAAGACAAATTCCACCTCATTCCACGGTTCTCCAACAGGAGTTTCCATCTTCAAACTACGTATCTCACACCGTGACAATTTGGGAATAGGCTACAGGTAGTCGATTGAAGTTACCGCGAACCCTTCCTCGAAAGCGGAAGATGGAAACTTTTGTTTTGCCACCAATCAAAATTTTCCGACTGGTCATTTGCGCCACCTGGTAGCATAAATGAAAATTACGTAAGCCATCCTCATGTCAAATATACATCCACTTTAAATACCAAATTTTTGAATCTTTCTTATAATTTCAGTGAAGATAGTCATGGACAAGCCAAAATATATCACTGGCATTCCGCGAAAAGTAGAGGATAATGTAATCGATTGGCACAATTATTCTGTACGATGGAACAATTTCAACTGCACTGGTAGTGATACAGTTAAAGAAATTAGTAATTACATGTTGTAAGTTGCATGAAAAATTAAAATTCTCTTTTCTGATCTAACATATTTACACTACAGAGAAATATCTCCCCAGATGGCGCCACCTATCAGGATCTGCATTTGTATAGCAGAAATATTTTATATTAATTCATGGTATTTTAATACGAGTATATAATTCCTTCAAGAGCTTAATTTTTTCAAAAGTTATACATTTATTTAAGAAAAACATTAATAAATTCTCATACACAATAATCACAACATTTTTCCAATTTTTATATTAATTTCCTGAATTATTCAGCCTCAACACTAATTGCAAATGATTATTGAAAATTTTGAATCAAAATAACGTTAAATCGAAATCTCCCAAAAAAACTATTAAATTAAAAAAATTGCGGCTCTTCTAATATAATCTTCAACTTTCTTCTCTTCTTTTTCCGGAATTTCATAGAACTTTGGCTCTATACAAATTTGCAACAGTGGTACAGTTCCTCTTTCTTACGACGTCAAAAAAAAGAATTATTAAGAGAAGCCCAAATCAACACTTTCTTGATATCATTTATCTCAAAATCAGTCATCTTTTCTTCATGCTTCATCAATGGATTTACTAAAAAGTCAACTTCATCCTTAAAGAAGTCCTTGACACCTGCAGATGCCAATTCTTTCTGAAACTTTTCTTTCATTTTGATCATCAACTTTAATATTTGGACTTGGTTCTGGATGATGTCAACTGGTCTCTTTCTTGTCAACCTCTTGATCTATTTTTTTCTTTTCTCAGGAACATGTTTCTGAACACTTTTATATATGTCCATATGCACTTCTTTCATTGCCTTTCGTAGAAAATTTCTCATCACTGAATTCTTTCTGGATTTCGTCAACAAGGTCACTAATTTTAATGGGACTTAAAAAGGTTTTGCACACTGAATGTGTTATTTGTGCATGCAAAAGGTTCTAAACCAGCTTGCATCACAATCCCACATGTACTGCAATTGTCACTTTCGTTAGCTGTTGGAAAAATGTGTGTTCATTAAGTCATTTGCATCAATTATCCATGTTTAACCCCCTTCTTTCACCATAATTGGTTTTGTTATTTCGCCTATTTCAATAAGAAACTTTGAACTGGACTGAAATATTTCATGGAGGCACTGATACACTGTGATTTCTTCTTGCTGAAAGTTTGGCAACAGTAGACAATATCTGCTTGTTTTTATACCGCAAGAAATACACTGTTTAAGTTGTAATTTTCTTATTCCTAATCATAGTTTCAAACTTAATGCTGGTCAACAAGGTTCATTACAGCGGGGTCTATCACACATTTCATGACACAACATTCGATTGTAAGACCAGATTTTATGGGAACAAACTTCAGTTTGGAAATTATTGACCAACATCAGGACTTCCTTTTTTTTCCCTAATTAGTTCTTCTGCTCTCTACCTCAACTTGGGTAAATTGATTGAAGCTTTGGCTTTAAGTTTGGCAATATCAGAAAATTGTTTCTTGATGACATTCCCATATCTATTACTAATCCATATGGTACTTCTACATCTAGGACATTCCTTCATTTTGACTTGGTTAGTTTCAGCATCCATCCATTGGTCCATGGTATTTACTTCTATACAATGTCCACAATCAACCAATTGAATAAATCTTTTTTTACTTTGATCCTCTCTTGCTGACAATACAAATTCGTTCAACTCATCCCGATCGCAAATTCTACAAAGACTAGGACAATCTTCACCACACAATCCAATACATTGATGCCCACACTTCAGTTTCAATAAACAAGGTTCATTACAGCGGGGTCTATCACACATTTCATGACACAACATTCGACATTGGTAATGTCTGCATTGCCACTCGCACTGTTCAATGCAATTGGCACAATCAACAAAACACTCGTTTGGACATTCACTATGTTTACATTTTGTTAAACATTGTTCAGTACATGGTGGACACGTATCCGAACATGTATAACGACAAATATGTCCACAAATAAGTGGTTTATTACACTGATTTTGACAAGGGACATGTAATCTGCCTTGTCTGCATTTACTGCAAGTTCCTTGACATATATGTTCACAAGGAAGTGTTGCATTACACGGTTGGTTGCAGTTAGATTGGATCGTGCAGGTGTCACCACAACTCTTCTGACATTTGTGTCCACACTTCAAGATTTTCTTACAACGGTTATAGCAAGTTAATTGATATACTGATATGGAACAAGCAGCTTTCCTCTTATGCCCACATCCTAATTTCTTGTCTACAATTTCCTGACAATCTCCACATGTGTCGGAGCAAATCTTCTTACACGTGTGTGAACAGTTTAAAATACGATTACATTTATCCATACATTTTTCAGTAATTTCTTGAGAACACAGATGGAAAACTTTATGTCCACAAGAACGCTCTTTTAGGACTATTTCATAACATTTGGAGCATTTCTGCCAACACATCAATGGGCATCTGTGATTATTTTTACAAATTATTTTCTGGCATTTTTTCTCGCATTTAATTAAGGAGTGATTTTTTTTGTCACTTGTGTGACATTTCTTGGGACATGAGTGTCCGCAAGGTAATCTGTACTTGCAGTTGTTTGTGCAGGATAGTTTTGACTTATCTGTTGGGTGTTCTATTTCGATAATGTGGCCACAGTCTTGAAATTTGTGGATTATTTTTCTTTTGTGTGGAGTCTGGTTCGCCATTTCGTTTCTCCTTTCTTCGTCAATTGAGGGCGCAATATTCAGTTCCCTGAAAATCAGAAGTAAAATTTTTCAATAGATGAAATTGTCATTAAAAAATTAAGTAATTAAATAATTAAATATTGCACCTGAAATCGTCCTTTTTGTCGAGGTCAATTAGCATTTTGTTTTCCCTTTCTTTTTCAATCGCTTCAATCTTCTTCAGGACGACTTGCAGCATTTCTTGCGCTGTACGGTCCATTCCTGGTATTCTCCAGGAAACATAATAGCATTGCTTGATGCACATTTTGAGTTCTTTGCAGGTTGCTCCAGGCATTTTTGTTAGAAATGAAGAAAAAATGTCTGATAAATATTCGAATACTTTGGGGTTATAGTGGATCGCGGCGTCGAATGTTGCACCTGGTATGTGGTTTTGAAAGAAATTTGTAGTCAATAACTTGGCCATTAGTGAATTTTTATTTTGACTGTGGAGTTCAGTGGAGAGTGCTTTAGTAATAGTTTTGAGGATGTCAATGAACATCTCTATTCCCATTGTGGGTGACCTGAGTAACTCTTTAATTCCACGACTTTCGTCCACTAGGGAAATGAGAATTTCGTTCGGGTGTTTTTTGTATAGATCTTGGAGTTGTTTGTATTGTATGTGTGGAGAGACATTTAGCAGATGTCCAAATGCACCGCGGGTTATTCTTGGTCGATCTGAGTTCTTATGGTTTCTTCCTAATTAAATTAAAAAAATTTAAGTTTTATATTAAAAAAATTATTTATAGAGAATTTTGGCTGAGATAACCTCAAAGGGCTTGAAAATCTGAAGAAAAAAAAACTCAAATTTCTCATTAAATCAATTAATTTGTGAAATTTTTAAATCAGAAAAAATATTTAAACCTCATGAGAAATCTTTAGATCATAAATTTTATGAAACTATTAAAATCTAAAAGAATATTAAAAAAATAAATTTCTTAAATCTTAAAAAAATCATTAAATCTTTGAAATCTTATGAAAAATAATCTTATAAAAAATCTCTAAATCTAAAAATCTCACAAAAATCTTTAAATCTGAAAAAAAATCTCATGAAGATCTTTAAATCAGAAAATATCTAATGAAAAATCTTTAAATCTCCATTCTCAAACTTCATGATCGAATTAAAGTTCAGAAGTATATCAATCCCTTCGATATTACAAACCAAAAATCTTTTATTTCATTTACAGAGAAGAGACCTCTGTCACCTTTGGTTTCACTCGCCAAAAGTGGGTTACGTCCACTCATTTCCACAGACGTGAGGCACAGTTAGTTAGTTAGTCTTCCACGGTCCCTGTCACCTATTAAAAAAATTAACAAATGTTTTTTATTAAAGTTGTTCATAAATTTTTAATGACTGATAAAACAACTTTAAATAATAAAGCAAAATTTGTAAATTTCATTCGATAATTTCAAATAAAACGATCTTTTTAAATTCATTTTTACAACCCGTAATATTAACTCTAGCAAATGCAACTGCGTATAATTAACTTTTTAGCAATAAATGTAAAATATAGAAAAATAAATGACTCGGTATCGAATTGTTCGCGTTTTCAGTTTACACTTTTATAGATTCAAATATTACAAATTTTGTTCATTATGATTATATTTATTTTAAAAATTAATTTTTACTTGTCTTGTCTTTACACGAACCTCTTCAATTATTTCTGATCTAGTCCGCTACGTGTCACACAATTCTAGGCGTGAATGCGTGATCTACGTTTGAAGAGAAGAATATTGAATTATGTGTACTTAGTCACTTAGTTTACCGCGAACCCTTCCTCGAAAGCGGAAGTTGGAAACTTTTGTTTTGCCACCAATCAAAATTTTCCGACTGGTCATTTGCGCCACCTGGTAGCATAAATGAAAATTACGTAAGCCATCCTCATGTCAAATATACATCCACTTTAAATACCAAATTTTTGAATCTTTCTTATAATTTCAGTGAAGATAGTCATGGACAAGCCAAAATATATCACTGGCATTCCGCGAAAAGTAGAGGATAATGTAATCGATTGGCACAATTATTCTGTACGATGGAACAATTTCAACTGCACTGGTAGTGATACAGTTAAAGAAATTAGTAATTACATGTTGTAAGTTGCATGAAAAATTAAAATTCTCTTTTCTGATCTAACATATTCACACTACAGAGAAATGCAAATGAATGAACAAGGTGCGGCTAAAAACAATGAAAAAGTGAACCAACTGTTTGTATCTTTAGAGGAAACCTATCAACAAATGGTGTGTTTACATAATTTCAATCTGATTAGAAAAATACAGACACTAAATGTTTTTCATAGAGTGACCTAGTCAGAAAGATGACAAGAATAACATCCCATATGAAGAACTTATCCTCACTCTCCTCTCATGATACTGAAGAGGAATTCATCTCACCAGAAATCATAAACAATTATCGTAAGTTTCTCTGACGTTAAAATATACACGAATAATATATTAGTGATTTTAAATAGATAACATTTCTGAGAAGATGCTTGCAATGTACAAGAAAGAACTTAAAGTAAAGAAAACTGTTATCGAAAACCTGGGCAAATCCCGTGACAGATCCCAACTGATGTTTCTTGCAACGACGTGGTCTTATCAACCGTACATTGAAGACAGCATAACTAATTACATTGAAGCAATGTTAACTGAAATGGGTCAGAGATGACAATTTATTTGTAAATAATACAACACTCAATATACATATTTGCTTTAAAAAAATTATATTTGCTCATTACTGAAGTACAAATGACTTTGCATTGCTACATGTTTACATATCTTACTACAAATAATGAAAAAAAAATTTCAGCGCATGATTAGTTGTACACTTTTAAATAGTAATGAAATAATGAATCTTTTTTTTAGTATGTAAATGGCGTCAATTGTTTTGCAATCCATTTCCTTTAAATGAGTGCCTGTATTTGATGAAACAAAAGATATCAAACTCATTTCATAAACCAAAAGTAGATTACCAAACACAGTGACAGTATGTGGCACGTTCAAAATTATACTCTCAAACATAGTTATTATCGAAGTAAATAATTGTGATATCTTAGCACAAATAAATGCAATACAAGAAAATGCATGAATATGTACGACAAAAATACTAACGAACATTTTCCAAATCATTTTCTTGTACGTGATAATGATTCAAAACCACGTGTTTAAAATATATTTGATATTTTGTACCAATTTAGGATTGCGGTTCCGAATCCATTGCCAAAAGCGCTTCGACTGTTTCCAGTGGCTGATCGGATGCCAACTGGACTGTTGTAGTTGAACCATCTGAATTTTGTACAATAACTACATTTGGTTGCATTTCATTAGAAGAATATTCTGAATAATCTGCTTGTTCTTCCAACTGCGCACTACCTAATATCTGTCCTTCTTGTATGACCACTTGCCGAACCAATTCTCCATCTTCATTTCTTTGAAATAACACTTGGCCGAGAATTGTCTGACCATTGGCGTCTTGAAGTGTTATGTACTGCGAGTTACCATTTTCACTAAGATTAAGTAACTTACTGCTCTCAGTTTCATTTAACACAATTGACGTAGAGTTTTCATTCTCTCCTTCGGCTGTGTTTTCAGTTTTTTCAACATTATTTGAATACTCGGTTAATATTTGATTGTTCTCTCTCGTTTCTTCAGTGATATACGTAGTTTCAACCACTTCCATGTTCTCAACAGAATTTCCATTCTTTCTCTCCGAATTTTCAGAAGGCAAATGTTCATTTTGGATGGTTGTTTCACTTTTGGCTTGATAGTCATTATTGCAATGATTATTTGAATCCGTGAGTGGTAGATAGTCTATAGAGTCGTCTTGTGATTCCTGTAGGATCTGTATCGGTATTGAATTCATGTTTGTATCTTCATCTTCTGGTGATTTTGACACATCCTGACTGCTTGTGTTTGTGCTTTCACGCCGTCGTTTGGCAGGTGGTGAAACAACAATGTCTTCATGCGAAACAACTTCTACAGTTCTCCTAGTGGCGAGTGTTCTTTTCGCCTCTGAAGGATCCGTTGTTAGCATTTTATACTGGAAAACTGGGACGTTTGGTTTTTGCATTTCCTTCACATTGTACTGACCAACCGAAATTCCCAACATGGCAGCTAAATGGTTGTTCGTCACCTAGAAAAATATATTATTAGGTTGTTTTTCTCGTATGTATAAGTAAAGAATTTTGAAACCAACTTCATATTTAGAACCGTTGTTATTGTTATCGTCATTATTAGTAACTACATCTTCAGGCACCAACGTCATGTATTCTTGGGCAACTTTTTGTGCTTGTTTAATCAACGATTCAAGTTCTTTGCATATATCCGGTATGCATGTTCTAGTAGGTGAACCTTTTTCACATTTCATGAGTAAAAATTCCCAGACGCTCACAGCTTCAGCCAAACGAGGTAAAACAGTTTCCATTAATTCTTCATTTTCACACTGTTTTATTAACTGCAATAAAAAATATAGAAAAATCAACATACAGAAAAGACAAACAATGATGAATCTTGCCTCTTTTAACTTGGCTTTTCGTCGAATAGACGCCAACTCTTGACTGCTAGGTCTCCCTCTACCGCGTTTGATCGGTACTTGATTTGCAGTCGTAGACGAAGTGGACAAAATCGCATCATTCGATGCCTGACTCCCGCTTTCAGCTGGTGTAGCCGGTCCAGATAACATGCCATCCATAGATGCAGCCGATGCTATAAAATTTGTATAAGTTTCATATAATAATAAAAAAATGTTAACAATTTTATTACTTCCTGGCGGAATGTCAGCTTCAACGTCATCGGCATTCCCATGGCTCGGATACAGCCTATAGTGACGAGAAAGGCCTCCACGTCCAATATACGACTTATCGCAACTGGCACACTGATATTTTCTGCTTTTCGATGTACTGACACCTAAAAAGGAAAATAAAAATTTAATAATTTTTCAAAAAAGATAATATTAGCAGGCATATTTACCACCCGGTGTAGGCACAGACGACGTAGAACTCCTTGAATTTTCATCATCCTCACCACTTACGTGATAATCCGAATACCCACCATCAGAATCATCATATGGATCCTCATCAAAATCCAAATGATGAATTCTTTTATAATCTTTCATCATATGTTTAGGCGGCTTTGATATTCGACCAGACCTTGTCCTCGGTCTGTGTTTCTTCTTCTCCTCCTTCTCATCTTTAGATAATTCCGGCAAATCCAATTTTTCTTCATCATCCTCAAACCTTTTACCCCACGGCTTCCTCGGCCTTCCCCTACCTTTCCCAGCTGTAATTGAAGTTTGTATTTTCACAGCGCCTGGAGAGACAGTTTTAGGTTTGCCGTGAATGTCAGAGGGATATATAATTCGATATACAATTCTGGTATTCGTAGCGGCATTATATAAAACACTGGTTGAACCATTAGGTGATAGCTGAGACAGTTGTTGTTGTTGCTGTAAAACTTGTGCTATTTGTGCTAATTGTTCTTGGGAGAGCATTTGTGTAGAGTGGTAGGTATTGCCTTGTTGTATTATTTGTATTGGGTTTTGACTGGACCCAATCGGGGCTCCAGGTGTAGTCGACTCTGTTGTCGTAGACTCTGTTTTCTCCGGAGATTGAGTTGTGGTTGCAAAAACTCTCACTGTACCGGGCGTTGAAGTTTCAGTTGTCACTACACGAATTGTTTCGTTAACATTACTATTAGAGTCTGATTCACCTTCGTCTAATTCTTCATCGGGTCGAGTTGGATCACCGTGTACAACTGCAACTGCATTTTCAACATTTTCGTATTCAATGTTTGTTTGTGGATCAAATTCTTCGGACGCTTCTTGTAGTGCTTGCTGTAAAATGTCAGCATTCACTTCAGATTCGTCGTCCTCCTTGACTTCTGATACGAGAACGGTGCCTGGCGTCAGGGTACCCTCGACCATGAGGACTTGTTGTGATTCGACCGCCATATTGAAACGCGATCGGTGGATTTGTGTTGAAACGTTCAAATTCTCTTGCAAATAAATTAAACTTTTACCGACCGATAAAAGTAAAGAGAAGAAAAATTTAACGAAATCAATATAACTTCCAACCTCAAATCCCCAATCAACGCGCAGCCTTCGAACTACGTCACGTCTTTCTTTGACGCGAAAATGAAGGTGGTGCAGGAGGCAGTTATTTCGAAACGCTATCACCAGATGGCGCTTTGAGAAGCCTGTCGCGTTGCGTCCTCTAGAGTGGCAATTTGAATTAGAAATATCTAGAAATGTTGCATTCTTGGAATTTGTTTGGTTTCTCTTTTTAATCAGTACCAAAACTAAATTTTAAACTAGTTTATCATTAAGTCAACGCATTTTGTTAAAAGTTTATTTTAGAACAAAAAGTTATCTTTAGTTTTTATCTTACAAATTGGATTTTTTAAAAAAAGCAATAAAATACAAAATGCGATCCATTTTTGTACAAAAACCAGGAAAAAAAAGATAAAAGGATTGTCTCTCTTATTTTATCAAAAGAAAAATAAATAAAGGTGAATAGTATGAATCATTAACTAAAACAATTGAAGTCATGTTAATTGCATGATATTTATTTGCTGATTTTTAGGTATCTAATATCTTTTCCGGCTAATCATTTTTTCGTTGTAATTTTACCCTTTGTCGTCGTCCTGTTTTGCTTTGTAGTAGGTTTTACTTCTCTTCTCGGTTGCACTGTAGACTTCGAAATTTTTGGTTGCGGAGTCTTCACTGTAGACTTCGAAATTTTTGGTTGCGGAGTCTTCACTGTAGACTTCGAAATTTTTGGTTGCGGAGTCTTCACGGTAGACTTCAACATTTTTGGTTGCGGAGTCTTCACTGTAGACTTCAAAATTTTTGGTTGCGGAGTCTTCACTGTTGTTTTCGAAATTTTTGGTTTTGGAGTCTTCTCAGTTACCTTTACTTTCGTAACATTCAGTTTCTTTACTTCTTTTGGTATCGAGATAAACCCCTCCATTTCCGGTGAAAACTCCTTTAGTTCAGGTCTAGTTTCATTAACATTAGTCCATGTCTTAACTTTCGCCCAAGGACCATACGTTATATTCAACTGGCTGCTTGAAGGTACCGGAACTAACAATAAAAATAATAAAATATGTTAATGACAAAACAAAATGTTAAGATTTCAAAAGCGAAATTTAAAAAAGTTCTTACAAGCTAGAAGAAATTCTTCCTCGATAAGTAAATCGTACAATATAACGAAAAAGGCTAAAATCATCATACAGCAATTTAACTGCTTCATCCTATACGAAATGTACGATAGCTGAAATGGAATGATCACTATCTATCTATATTAAGCAAGTTTTACGTAAAGTCGATAAATTTTATTATCAAACAAAAGATTAGAAAATACCAACCATATGTAGTTAGTTACGTAATGCTTTACCTTTCCTTATCCTTGGGTACATAGATTTATAAAAATCTTACCGAGTGTCAATTAAATATGTCATTGGTGACAATTTCTTTCAACAATCTGATTAGCCCCCAGATATTTTTACAACTTCAAAGTGGAACTGAACCCAGAAGAGATTTCTGGATTCAAAGAAAAAAGTATCTTGTCTTATCTGGGCATACCAAATTTAGCCGTGTGTAATCTAATAATTGTTATAGTTGCTTTTCCTGCAGATAGTGACTGACGTAATGAAAGTACATCAGCTTTGAACTCTGAATAATATTCCATTTTATTTACTTAAATACATATGTATTTTAGCTAAGGCAATATAACTTTGTAAAGGGTTGAGGGAGTGGGATTCGAACGCGCGAGGAGTCTGATACCAAGGCTACTATGGATTATTGGATTGAATCGAGTTGCCATACAGTATTAGTCAGCGGGACCCCGCAGCCGTTCAATATATAACTATATATATATATATAGAATTAACAGACATATATATATAAAATAACTATAAATGCTATAAATAATACAACTAACATTAGAATTAACTGACATATGAATTGTCTTGCTCATGACTGACAATTGCGGGAACATACTTTACAAGAAAATAAAATCTCGCATATAAACTTGCGGGCCAACAGATAAAAGTAACATTAAGGCTTTCTGAATTTAGTTTAATTGGTGTGAAAAAAATTTTTGTTTATTGGATTAATTGAAGCAAGCTTTCTTTGTTTGATAATCGTTTCATGAGAGCAATTAACCGCATTTCGTGGACGGTCCTACATAGCTCATTGTAAATAGTGCCAGACAGCCTACTTTTCTTAAGATTTCTTTCCGAACTTAATTTTTACCATGTAGCTTTTTTATCAGACAATTCAGAATGTCAATTTATAATAAAGATCATTTCCAATTAGACGTATTGTTAAGTAGCTGACGTACCGATCGGTAACTTTGCATTCGTGATGAAAAGTTTAGGAACGGTACATCAGCCACTTATCAATGCATTTCAAAGGTAATTAATAAATAACAAAGTTATATAATTCAAGTTACAATTAAAAAATCAACCGTAAAAAAAACAACTAAATAACTGAATCAAGAACCCAAAAAACATTAACATACTACAGCTTTCAATGGATAAACGGATATAACCCTTTGAAAACATAAAATGACCACTAATCTTAAAAGAGAGCGGCAAAGAATAAAACTAAACTCTTGTGAAGTTAAACTACTAATCCATATCATCAATTTTAAAGATTTCATCCAAAGTAAGTGGTGTTTGTTCTTCAAGAGTCAATCCACCAAACTTCGTTACAACGGATGGATGTCTTTTAAAAAATCGCAGAACGCATTTTGCTGCGTTTATCTTGGCAACTCTTGTCCCATTGCCAACGCCTTTAAAGGTTTTCGCTCCCATTCGTACAACAACAAAATACCTCTGTGGGTCGTTTTCTTCATCGTCTTCATTCTTGGGTAAGGGTCTAGCTCTCCTACACAACATTAAAAAAAAATTAAAATACCGTTTTGCTATTTATTTTATTATAAGCCTTACGAAAATTGTACGTCTGGAAACATCTCATAAACTTCCCTGACTGGCGTTTTGGGTGTATTTGTCGAATACTCCTCTACAATTTTAATGTAAAAATTTAGCTCAAATGTTTCACAACTAATAACCAGCACTAACCTATAACCGCTCTCATTATGGGGTAATAAACCTTCCAAACTTCATCCAAACTGCAGCCACTATCCAGATAAATTGCGCCTGCGACCGACTCAAAAATATCACCCAATGCTTTAGGCACTTCCACTTCTTCCTCGTCTATGACATCCTCTTCCGTCCACATAAGCTGCTCTCCAAAATAATAGTTCAGTAAATCTTGTTTTAGTAATAGCTGAGAATTTAAGTCTTACCAATATGTTTTTCTTCTCTTTCTCCACCATTTGACAGAATCGTGAAATTGCGGTAAATAACGGAGGACTCAACGCATTCATAGACCGATTGTATTTGTGCTTCACAGCCAAGTTGGCAAAAGTAATATTATTAACCAAAGCTGATTTCATATCAGACAACTTCCCAGGACCGTGGTTCTTGGGATCTTTGTAGAGGTACCAGACAATTAAGTAATCTTTCAAAAAAAAAAAGTTTACATTACTTCACATTATTTTATAACAAAACCAAACGATATACCCAAAATTGCATCTCCAAGAAATTCAAGTCTCTGATAGCATTCCGTAACCTGGTTTCGAAAATACGAGGGATGGGTTAATGCTTGAACCAAGAAAGATTTGTCTTTGAACACGTATCCGATTTCTGTTTCGAAGACATCAAGACCAGCGAGAAGTTTTGGCGTCAACGATCTACGGGGATTCAACACAGCAGTTGTTGGAAACTTAAATGGAATTTGTTCCCCTATTTCATTTTTTTGAAACACATTAAATCCGAGCCAGGTCAGGAATCTGACAGCAGCTTCCGGACCGGAGTGTAACAAAAATGCTCCAATAATTGCTTCTATGGCGTCAGCAGT